>PVLD010004788.1:0-120593 GCA_004027595.1 Dinomys branickii
GGGCTTTCCCACGTCTCGCCCCGGCAGCCTGGTCCGCCCTACCACATCTCCCCCGGCATCTCAGAGAAATACGCCCAGTTTAAACTTCCCAGCCGAGGTCCCGGCATTCATGCTCGCCAAGTCTGTCTCGAGCTGGTGGTGTTTATTAAGGAGGTTCGCTCCCTTGCTGCTCACCTGGTCGCCATCTTCCCCGGATCCTCCCCATGCCTGCTTTAGCAGACACCCAAGAGTTCTCTGGAGTCTGAGGGAAGAAAATGCTATCCCTGTTTTATCACTGTGACTAAATTCTAACCAATCTTCAAGTCGGAGTGATTGCTCAACTTCCTGCATCCCCCCTGCAAACATTTATGGGACATTTACCACATGTTTGGGCCTCCGCTGATTGACTGAAACCTAGCTGGGTGCTAGAAACAGGAGGACAGGGTAGGAAATTTGAGGCTGACATCGTGGACATGCTTGCCCGAACCCCACTTCTACCCTTCTCTGCCCCGACTCAAGGCTGCATCCCCTCTCGTCTGGTCCACGGCACCTTCCTCCAGGGGCTGCTCAGATTTCCCCGTTATTTGTATCTTAGACACAGATAAGGGGTTTTATAGCTCACATTGACTGTACTTTTCCACTCCTCAGAGACATAGGGCATCTCCTAGTGCATAGCTGCCAGTCAAACCCTCTTCAGCTTACCTGCCTCATGTCCCATGTCAATCCTTTTGTTCCCAAGGAGCTGATATTCCTGTCCCCTCCTTCTGTCCTAACTGCTCCCTTAGTGTATATTGTACTTGGCAGCTTCTTTGTCCAATGCTATGTCTGCCCGGAAGTCCCTTTCTACCTAGATTCCCCTGAAGAAGTCTTTCCCCTCCTTCAGTGCTCTTCTCCAAGGAAGCCTTTCCTAATCCCCAAGTGCAAATTAACTTCTCTTTCTGATGTGATGCTTCCCAGCGTGTGGCCTTCAGTTGTTTATTGCTGGGCTCTTGACCAGAAGGCAGACTAGGGCTCTTGTGGATATGCCTGCCTCCTGCTAGCTTACATCATCCAACAAAGTATCAGTGGCCACTTCCGGTAATTTAAGCTAAAAGGAATGAAAATGAAAGAGACGCTTTGGTTCCTCTGCTGCACTAACCATATTTTACTGCTACATGCTAAGTACTTGTACTTAGCTAGTGGTTACTGTATTAGACTGGAAAGGTATAGAACGCGGAACATTCCGCTTTTCCAGAAAGTTCTATTGGTCTGGGCTGTCTAGATAGAGAGTTCCTTGTTGTCTGTCCTGGCATTAAGGATGGGCCTGCCCCATAGTAGGTGTTCGATAAATGTTGAGTTAAATTGGACACATGTTTTAGAGGGAGTAAGAGAACCACAGGATCATCAGAGAAGTCTTTGAGGCCCTTGAACCAGTTCTGAAGTCTTCCTAGAGTAAGCTTGCAGCTGGCTTGCGGACGAGGGGAGCAGAAGTCAGGGGGATGGCGAAGGAGTCTGGGAGTGGAGCACATGCTTCTTGCCAGGCCTAGTGTGTAGCCCTAAAATTTGGTGGGGCTGGTGGGGTATGTGTGTGAGGGCGCAGAGACTTGCTATTCTAGACACATTTTCTTGTCTGGGTGAGATACATTTTTGGCTTAGAGCTTCACACAGAATCAGGGCTAAGAATGTGTACTCGAGTGGGTGCATCAGAGATTGTCACAGTGTTTGAGTGATGCCTCTCTTGTTCCCTGTCCCACCATATTCCTCTGCCCTGCCCAGTCTGATAAGTAGCTTGCTGAGGGTCCAGACCATCCTGAGCAGAGCTGCTGAGAGAGGATGTGGGGACAACAGAAACAGGGAGGTCTGTGAGGAGAGGGAAGAGCTAGGCTGCTGGCCTTTTCCCAGCCCAATCTGGAGAATCTGGGGCTGTGTGTCAGTTTTAGCTTCAAACACAGGCAGCTCCCTTGCAGCGAGAGTGAGCTGGTTTCTCTGGGAAACCCAGTCCCCAGGGCCTCCGCTGTGAGTGGGAAGTGCGGGGCTCTGTGGGGCACAAAGCAAGTGGATCATCTTTCTTTCAAATGCTGTTGTCTTCCCTGTAAACATTTCTAGACTTAATAGAACAAGATCATGTTGTCATCTGGGAATCAACCTGTTCTTGGACAAAGAATTAGAATTTAGTCCCTTTTTCTCTAAGACATACAAACATGGCAATTCCAGCCCCTGTGTGGAGCACCTGCTAACTGGTATTTGATAACCAAGTATCTCCCTGGGAGAGGGGCTTCAGTTAAACTAGGGCTCTGGCTGAAGGCAGCCAGCAACCGGGCAAGAAAGTGACCCAGCTATTGCTCCCAAAACAAAGTTAATGGTAGGTTTTCATGATTTGCCACAGTAGGTCTTATTGATTTGCCAGAAAGGGCTCAAGGTTAGTAATTTCTATTGACAAGGGGCACAGTTTCAAAAGATGTCTGTGTGTGTGTGTGTGTGTGTGTGTGTGTGTGTGAGAGAGAGAGAGAAAGAGAGAGAGAGAGAGAGAGAGAGAGAGAGAGAAAGAGAGAGAGAGAGAGAGGTGGACTTAGACAAACAGATGGCTATGGTCACCTCATTCTAGAGGCTGCTGAATTTTTCTGGCACCATCATCCTGCACAAAGTATCCCATCCCTGTACCTAACAGGTGATCAGTTTTGCTCAGGAACTGCTGAGTTACTCTTACACCTGCTGTATTTATCTGATAGAAACATCCCGTCCCTGTGGCACAGCTTAAGGACTTTTCAGTGCTTAGGCTGCCTGACATACACAAGCCCAAAGGGAGAGTCAGTGTTCTCAGCACAGGGAGCCTTCAGGAACCTGGAAGTCACCCAGGCAACTGTTATCACAGCCCATAGTCAGAGATGTTATCTAGAGCAGAGCTGGTGGGAAACTATTAATGTATTGCTCAGCTGTGTGACCTTCAAAATTAGTGATTTTTAATTGACTAAAAGCAAATGAAGCTAGAGGCATTAATTTTGTTCTGGCATTGTGTGAATTTGCTGGGCAGGCATAGAAAAGGCTTGTATTGTTTTTATGCTATTTTGTAAACGGATGTCTGTTTGTTAGTATGCTTTCCTGCTTTTATTTTTTAAAATAAATAAAAAAACAAATTGAGAGGGCACCAACAGTCCACAGAATGACTCAGACAGGTTCAATTGGTGAGTGAATGAGATTTTGAGGAGTTGCTTACAGAGCTGTGAATGACTTGCGAGCTGCAGCCCTACCGAAGTTGCCACCCCTGTTACTAAGCTATTGGCTTTATAAGGCTCTCATTAAAATAGCAAATCAAGACCAAAAGCAAAAGTGTCCTTGAGGAAAAGTGATGCGTGCTCCATCCCATCCCATCCTCATTAGGAAACTCCCCCAGACTCCAGTCCATGTCACGCTGCAGGAACGCATGACCTTGGCTGTAGTCCGCACACAGCCTCAGCATCTGGAGACGGCCCACTGAGCAGCCTAACAGGCCCACTGCGAGATGCAGGTTCTTTGCTGAGAGTTTGGAGGATATACCTTTGAGAACAATTTCTTGTTTCACGCAAACATTCTGTCACTGTGGTCTTATCAGGGTCTCCCAGTAGGTCTGTTGAAATACACTACAGAGGGGTGGTGGTTTCCTGAGTCTGCGTGTTTATTATGCTATCCCAGCCTTCCGTCCTCGAACTGTCCCACTGTAGCAGTCTTCAAGTCTCTCAAAGCTAGAGGTTTTATTAAGGCTTTCCTTAATAGCACAGGCAGTCAACAAACACACTCCAAGCCTGGCCAGTGTGGCAGTGCCCAGGAAGTTGATTGATTAACAGTCACAAAAGATTCTTTAAGTGGTATCACTCATGTAGTCTTACACTAAAGCTGAGGAGACATAGCCCAGAGGCTCAGGGTAGACATGTGTCAGAATGGAAAAAGGAGATTACAGAGGCATGATGCTTCAGGGCAGTGAGTAAGGCCATCCAGAATGAGCCCTCACTGTCCTTCTGCCAGCCAGCATGTGTGGCTGGAGAACCCCCTGAAGACACAAGACTCATCGTTTGTAAGAGGATGTGAAAAGAGACACACAGTGATCTTTCCAGCCAACGGTGGTTTTACCTACTTCTACCCTTGTTGCTATTGATGCTGATGCTGTCATACAGATGTCTTTTTCCTCTGCATACTAAAGTTAGAACCACCAATGCTGCCTTCTCCAAAGTGCTTTTCTCCTTTTCCTTCAAGGTCCTACTGGCTGAGACCATCGAGGCACCAAGGTATCCAGGGTGAGAGCTTCGCAATTCAAATGGGCTTTATGCACCTGGGCTCAAAGCTCTCTTCCAGATTTGCCTGTGACATAGCTGTGTTGCCTGGCAACAGGGCTTAGATGACAACAGTCTGCTGAAATGATGGAGGGACCCACCTCTGCTCCACCCCCACTCACTCAGGGTGCTTCTCTCTTTCCCCTGGAGGATGCAGACTGCAGTGCTGTTCTAAGGCCATGCTAGGCCGGTCACAGTGGAGAGGCTTGCTGTTCTCAGCCCCTCAGTCACCCTGTGTCACAGCTTTGCTTTGTTCATCTTACAGCATTTACAGCATTTAATACAGTTATAAACTACCTTGTTTGCTTTTTGTTATTGTTTCACAAGAGTCAGAGTTTTGTCTATTTTATTCACATCTGCAGCCTTAGAGCCTGGAAACTATCCAGACTGCTTCCCTCATTTCCCGAGTGTAGGCTGAGGTTGGGTTCTGAGTGATTCAAAAGGAGAGGCCTTATTAGAGGAGGAGGAGGAGGTGGTGGGAGAGGTTGGGCAGGGGAGGCCAGGTCTTAGATTGGCTAGGGCATCTGACCACTGGGCACAAAGTTACGGCCAAGGCACTTGACATCCCCCCCATTTGCTCACAGAACTTACTTTTCCAACATTCTGTTACTAGTGCCTCTCCGAGCTGCCTTCCACTGGCGGAGATTAGGCAGAGTCCAGCGTCGTACACTTTTCCCCACTTTATCCCTGAACCAGCTCCCACAGAGAATTTAGCATCCATGACTGGCATTCTGGTTCTCAGAGTCCCCTGGACTGGAGTTGCCCAGACAGATCTGAAGGTGTTTAGGGCAGCACTTGTCTATCATGGCTACCCTTGATGTGGTGGGTAAGGTTTTTTCATAATCTCAGCTAAGTACTACCTACTATCACACTTAAGGCACAAAGCCCTTCTTCAACAGAGCCTCACAGGCAGGCAACCTGCTCACATGTGAGGGGGAAGGAGAACCATTAAGGACTCACATCAGAGTTTTATCCTCACTCAAAGGCTTGACTATCCTGTCAGTCTAAACTGCTTCTTGGTTGGCCCCAGTTCACGTACCCTCATGCTGCAGAAAACCCCAAGACAGTTGCTGCTGTAGAAAAAAAGTCTAGTCTTCTTACTTTATGGGCTAAAAGTTAGGACTGCTAAGTCTGCCCCCTTGTGCTAAATGAAGCATGTAACCCGCCCGCAAGGCAGTACTGGGCATTCTCCCAGCAGGAACAGTGTCCATTTCAAAGCTAGGAAGGACACCTCAAAGTCTTGGTTTCTGGCTCACTCATGCAGTGTTACTCCTCAGGCACATTAACCTTTAGCTTATTACTTTTAGGCAAAAACATATCACTTTATGTTACTAGTTTCTTTCCCCAAATTCTTCCCCTCATCCTTTTCATCTTTTTTTCCCTCTTTCACATTTCATACAACACACCAAATCTTCACATTAAGGGGGGCCCGTGCACAGAGTAAGCGGGTCTGGAAAAACAGACTGAGATACACATACTGGGTCACTACCTTTCTTGCTGTTGCCATAGCAACAGATCATGAAACAACACAGATAAACCCTCAGGACATTGCTTTGTCTTTTTTCTTTCCTTTTAAAAAATGGTGCTGAGTTGCATTGAATTCAGGGAGCGCTGCGGTACCTCCCCAGCCCTTATGAAATTTATTTTGAGACTCGGTCTCTTGCTGTCTTCCTCCCTCAGCCTCCCAAGCATCTGGGATTGCAGGTGTGAGCCACTGCGTGCAACTGCTCTGTCACTTTTGGAAGATGGTTTTCAGTCTAACACCTGTGCTCTCCTCCATGAGCTGGGGAAAAGACTGAATTTGTTTTACTGAGTCGAACAATGCCTGGTGTTTTAGTTTGGGCTACTCTAACGAAAACAGCCTGGACTGAGTGGTCCACAGAAAATGAAAAATTATATCTTAAACCCCTGAGAGCTGCGAAGTCTAAGATCCAGGCGCTGGCAGGTTTGGAGTCTGGTGAGGACCCACTTGCTAGAACACAGACTGCTGCTTTCTCGTCATGTGTTGTGGGAGAGGTGAGGGAACTCTCGGGGCCTCTCAGAGAGTCGCTCATCCAGAGGCCCTGCCTCCAGATACCATCATGCCACAGACTCAGTTCCAACATCTGAATTCTGAGGACACACACACTCGGTCTACATCCTCTGAAAAGATGTCTTTAAAGGAGGCATTGTTGCTCTGGTCTAATACTGTCAAATCAGAGTGGTGATTCCACAAGGCTGTTAAATTTAGCAGTAACTATCCACATGTCAGGTAACGTATTAAACGTGTATTAATATGTAGTTTTGAACACTTCGTATCACAACCTTTCCTATTTTGTTTTGTTTGCTTGCTTCGTGCTTGCATCTTACTTCCTTTGGAAAGACCACCCCATACTTTAATTTTGAGTTCAGAATCCTATCTTTCATTTAGATATCATCTTTCTCAGTCTCCTTTAATTTAGAAAGTCCTTTAAACTCTTGACCTTATGAACTAGGTACCTTTGAAGATGATAAGGCAGTGATTTTGTAGAATGTCCTTCAGTGTGGGCTTACTTACCATTCCCTCACGATGCGGTTCAGGCTGTCCGTTTCTGTCAGGAATGTCACAGAAGTGATGCTCTGATGTTCTTATGCCATCCTATCAGTTGGTGCATGACTTTGATTTGTCTCATTACTAAAGATGTTAACTTTGGATTAAAGTATTATCTGCCAAGACTGTTCCATCACAAAGTGACTGTTTTTCCCTTTGTAACTGATAAATATTTTGTATAAAAGTTCTTTGAAATTATTTAACATTTAATTAATTCATTTATGTCAGCCTGAACACATGTGTTCCTTTCTCATTTAATGGATTATAATTCTTTGCCATTATTTAATATAAAATATAATTAAATTTAAAAGACTAATGTTATCTTATAGATTTTTTATTGCAGAAAACTAGAATATGGTATTAAATTTTTAATTTAAAGAGAATAAAAAATTGAAAAAGCATTAAAAATGATACAGAATTTCAAAACAAGGTGAAAGGAAATCAACAATTGCTATACTGCATGTTTTTAATCTTCAAAGTAGTTCAGATTAGATAGACTGATTAACTGAGGGGTCTCTAGAACATAGAATAAAATTATGTGGAGATATCCCACAGACTAGCAATTCAAGGAGAAAAAAGAATGATATAATTTCCAGTTGATAAAAAGTAATTTGTTTATATATTTTTTTAAAAAATGCTGGTGATGGATCTGATAGCTTTGGTATCTATATTAAAAGAGTAATTCACAGATTTATTTATTTATATTTTAAAGATAATAAGAGACATTAAAATGATACAGAATTTCAAATCAAGATGATAGGAAGTCAACAATTGTTCTACACGTATTGTTATCTCCAAAGTAGTTGTTTAAGTTACTGGCTACAGGTATGCAAAACTGATAAAACATTAAGCATAAACTGTTCCTTTCAATAAACCAGTAGAAATTGAATTAGTAGTACAATTATCTTAGTTAATGTGTGTATATTTATCTCCCTTCTTTCTTTTCTCCTTTTCTTCATTCCAGTTGTTCCCTCCTTTTGACCAGTTTCTTTCCCTTTCACAATCACTACTGTATCTTTTGGATTTTATTTACTCTTTCAGTTTCTTACAGTAGGAAGACAATATGATTACACATACAGGTCTGATTTATTTCACTTATGAGTGTGGTCTGTAGTTGCATACATTTACCTTTACAACTTCCAAGTTTTTCTTTTTTATAGCTGAGTAATATTCCATTGTATAAAACTACCACAATTTTTTGTCATTCCTCAGTTTGTGGGCATTTGGGTTGCATCACAGAGTTAGCTATTATAAATTGTGCTGCTATAAACATGGATGCACATATATCACTGTGGTGTAATATTTTCAGTTCTTCTGGAAAAGTACCCAGATGGGGAATAGCTGAGTTGAATGGAACCTCTAATCCTAGTTTTTTCAGGAATCTTCAGACTAATTTCCACAGTGGTTTACCAGTCTACACTATCACCAACAGTGGAAAAAGTTTCCTTTTTCCCACAGCCTTTTGGGCATTTGTTATTGGTTCATTTCTTTTTTCTTTTTTTCTTTTTTTTTTTTTTTTGTCTTTTTGAGACAGGGTCTCGCTATGCAGTTCAGGGTGGCATTGAGCTCACTTTGTAGCCCAGGCTGGTCTCAAACTCTCAATGATCCTCCTGCCTCAGCCTCCCGAGTGCTGGGGTTATAGGCATGCGCCGCCACACCCAGCAATTCATTTCTTGATGATAGCCATTCTTTCTGGGGTGAGATGGAATCTCAGTGTTGATTTAATTTGCATTTCTCAAATGATAATGATGTTGAATATTTTTCCTATATTTATTTGCCATTTATATTTCTTTATCTGAGAAGTGTGTATTCGTCTCAGATGCCCATTATTGGATTGGTCTTTGAATTTTCAGGGCCTGATTTTTAAAAAATTCTTTATATGTCCTATATAGAAGTCTTTTGTCTGAGGCATGGTTGGCTAAAATTTTTCCCAGTTTGTGGGCTTCCTTTTTCTCTGTTGGTGATTTCTTTTGGTGTGCAAAAGCTTTTCAATAATGAGATCTCAGTTGTCAATTCTTTGAAGTATTTCCTGTGTGGTTTGATTTTTGTTCGTGAACTCTCTGCCTACTCCGTATTACCTACTTTCTCTTCCAGTAGATTTAGCGTTTCTGTTTTAATATTTAGATCTTTGATGCAGTCTGACTTCAGTTTGGTGCACCTACATAACAGTGTAAATAAAATACGTATAAGTAATAAAAGATGGTATCTTAACAGCGTGCAATGTTATTCAATCATTAACATCAATGCTGCCCGATATAATATAAGCCTAATTTTGTTTGAGGGAAGTGTAAAAGTTGTCTATATACATGGAAAAAGGTCTTAAAAATTTTTCAGCAAAAATGGGAGAAGTAATATCTAGAGATACTAATTTTGTGAATTCCAGTTTTTTGTGTATTTTATTTTTTAGGAAAAACAGTTGTAAAAATTAAAAAGTGTAATTCTATGTACTTACTGACTTTAGACTCTGTTCTTGATACTATTGAAACATTTTCTTCTTAAGTAAGCTATCAAGTAATATGTATAGTTAGGTTATGTCCTGGAAACTGAGGAAAGGACTGAAATAAATGCACTAAAACAGTTATTTGTAGAGGTAGCGCAAAGAGTGATTCTTTTGATTCTTGCTTACATCTTTTTTTGACCAGTCTATACTAAAATATTTCCTGTTAAAATAATGTAGAAAGAAGAAATTTTTAAATATAAAAAATTAATTGATAAAGATCCAGTTATTTTAGGTAGGTTTGCCCTCAGTCATCAAGATCAGTCCCAGCACACACACACACACACACACACACACACACACACACACTACAACCCCAGTAGTCTGTATCATCACTGCTAGAAGAACAGCATCTCAGTCCATTTTGTGTGTAATAACAAAATACCTGGGGCTGGATGCTTCACAAGCATAATCTTATTACAAAAATAATCTTATTTGGCCCAAGATTCTGGTGGTTGAAAAGTCCAAACAATATGGTGGTGCATTTTATAAGTCCCCTGGCTCCACCTCTGCATGGAGAATGGCATCATGGCAAAAGCTCAAGTCCAAAGGAAGAGCAGTTTGTAGGGAGGAGAGCAGATGAAGGGGGCTGGATGCTTATAACAATCTGCCCCCAAGAGTAATAATCTGTCCCATGAGGGCCGGAGAGCCTTCACTCATCCGCAGGGGTGGACCCCAGCCCTTCTCCCTGTGACCTAATTATCTCTTATCTTTGCTGTGTTATCTTTTCTTTGCGGTACTGGGGATCGAACTCAGGACCCCGCGCTTGCTAGGCAGGCGCTTATTCCACTGAGCTATATCCCCAGCCCCCCTAATTATCTCTTAAAGGTCTCACCTGACACTGTAATGTTGAGGAATTAAATCTTAAAAGAAGTATTTCAATCTTTATGAGTCTTTAAAATGTGTGTCGTAAGTGTATTTTGTTTCTATCTAACCTAATAATCTTCATTTTACAATTAGTCTATTTATAGCATATGTAATTACTGATGTGTTCAAGTTTAAATCTAGAATCTTACTTCATTTCAATTTGTCCTGCCTGTTTTACGTTCCTTTTACTTTTCTTTCTTATTTTTTGGATGAATCAAGTATTTTATTTTTATTTTTCTCTATTCTTAGCCTATTACTTATATTATTATTTTACAAATCTTTTAGAGCACATTCTAAATTGAGTGCAATCTTGATTGATGGAAACCTAAAAGAAATGAGCTGTTCGTGTAACTTCCTAGACAAAGAAACAAATTTACAATACTAATTTCATTTATTCCGACCTCACTGTTTTTTGTGCTTTCTTGCTGTGTTTTAAATCTGCCACAACCTGCATGGAGAGTGAGGTCCTGAGAGGGGTAATGGGAGACAAAAGTAAAGAAAACACAGAAGGGGCTCTGGGGCCTGGTGGGGCCCGACCTCTCTGATGGAGAGGCGGTGCCAACATCCCGGCCCATATGTCTTTATATAAATTAAAAAATGGGAAAGGCCCATGACAGGGTCGAGAGTGCAAGGTCTCAGTGTTTTGCTGAGAACACTGAAAGCCAAATCACTCTAAGACCTATCTGTGCTAGAGTTAACAAGAACACCAAGGCTGGACATTTGTTAATATGTAGCCGAGCTAGAAGTCAACTTGTTTACAGTCTGCCTCTGGCATTCCGTGTCCTTGGGACTGGCTTCACTCAAGTCTCAAGGAGTTTGCCAACTTCTGGCTCAGCTGCAGCTCAACTATTCCCCGCAAAAGTCCACATATTTAAAAAATGAAATTGATGTGCATAGTGCATTAAAAATAATGTCCTGGATTTAAATTATTTGCATAGTATAAGGGAAGAGAGAGAGGGAAAGAATAAAAAAGGAATCATAGGTTTAACTTGATATTTTGTGTATAAAAAAATCAGTAAACTCCGAGAGAGAAACCTATAAATCCACATACAGTATTTTAAAACTCCAAAAGACATAGTTGTTCAAGTGCGAACTATAAAATGTTATATATGCTTTTTATTGCTCTTCATTCATTCCTCAATTTCCATCATCAGCTGGGATCAGTAGCCTTCTGTCTTAAGAAATCTTGATAGTTTTCCTTTCATTATTAGTTTGTAATTATGATTAGGGCTACTATAGATACTTTTAACACTTCTTTTGGTGAACATATGTGCACATTCTGTTAGGTGTACATTCAGGAGTAAAAAAAAGTGCTTCACCATATGGTTAGCATATGGGTACTTTTAGTAGATAGTGCCAAAGAGTTTTCCAAATTTTGTATTGCTATTGATTTTTATATATTAGTTTTATATCAGAAAACTGTAACAAATAATGTTATTTCAATAGTTGATTTTTTTTGTGATTTTGTTTTTGCTTGAAAACATTTCCTTTACCAAAAAGTTTCCAGAGCAAAGTATTAGAGCGTTTTTGTGCTCAAGGTGTGTTAATTATATGCAAGTGGATGAGAATTATTTCTCCCTGCAACAGTCTTTCATGTGCTCTAAATAAACCCACTTTAAATTTGTAGGAGAAAATCAGCTAACTTAAGGCTGTCCTTACCTTCACAGTCTCAGAGAGGGGTCCCTTCACGTTCTTTGTCATTTTCCCAAGAAAATCCTCCTTAATTTCCAAAATGTTGCTCTTCTCTATGTAGCTGATACCAGAGGTACATGAGGGAAACCCCAGCCCTTAGCCCACGCCAACTAAGTATGAGGCCCTGCGTATGGAACATTACCTGTTTATCTACTACACCAAATAAGCACTATTGCCATTTTACTTCCTATGACTAATTTAAATTATTTTCTGGGCTTCTCCCCTTGTCCAGTTTTTGATCTTTGTGAGTAAAAGAAAGTGTAAAGCCCGGTGTCACCAGTTCCATAATAACAAACAGCTTCCTTGTAATGTCTGCTCTCCTGAAGGGATAAGCAGCCTTGTGTTTCCCCTTCCCACCTCACATTTCCTCTGTTATCCTTTTTAGGAAGCAAGGTTTACTGCAGTATAATTTACATATGCTGAATCCTTTTTAAGCATACAGTTCTGTGAGTTTTGGTGAACACATTCCATTGTGTAACCACCGCCACACTCTAGATGCAGACTATTTCCATCATTCCCGCTGTAGTCTTTTCCCTTCCTCTATCCCTATCCTTATCTGACTTCTGGTTGGATAGCTTTGCCTTTTCCAGATCCCACATAAGCGGAATTATACAGCTGTAGCTCTTTTCTTCTTGACTTCTTTCATTTAGCACTTGAGACTTAACCATGTTGTGTCATATGTATGTGGTTCATTCTATTGCATGGACCTGAAGTGTTTCTAGTTCTTGGTGACTAGAAATAAAGCTACTGTAAGCATTCAAATATAGATATTTGTAATTCTTATATCTCTTGGGCAAATATCTAGAGGTAGTGTTGTTGGGTATTCAGAAAAGGTTGAACTTCATATGAAATTCTTAAACTGTTTCCAAACTGGCTGTATCATTTGGCACTTTCACCAGCAGTGTATGAAAGTTCTAGTTAATTACACTCTTGTTAACACTTGATATGGTCAAGTTTTAAAAATTTTACTTATGCTCATAGATATGTCTAATTCATATTTCTACTCCTCCCGAGCCTGATAACCTTGGTTTCTGATCCTTTCAGAGGGGAAGAGAAGACAGAAAAGAGAAATAGTGCGGCTATTGTAAGATATCCTTGTATTTCTGCTGCAGTTATAAGATACAGACTCCTTTTCTCGGTAAGCCTGTAGTTATCTCTGACTACAAGAAGGAAAGTCTTTTTGCTGTAACCGCTAACTCATGGTTTCTCAAGGTCAGCAAAGATAATAGATATTATCTGAAATACTATGTTTGACCCTCAGGTAGTGTATTTGGCCTCTCCAACGTGAAATTCTGTTTGTCCTTCTAGGTTAACCTCCCTAGGAGAGAACTCTAGATAGGCTTTTTCTTGTGCACTTCAAAATGCCCTAATGCCTTTCCTCAGAAGAGCTTTGGGAGTGTAAAATCACCCCACGACATCATTCTTCTTGGTTTATCTCCTCCATCAGTCTACCCCTCCCATCAGTCTAGATTCTCACAGTGAGCATCAGATAGGACGCCACTATGTCTTCCTGATTGTAGGCTGTTCAGCTTTCTGAAGCCTCACATTTTTTTTGTCTTGAAGCCAAGTGAAAAGCATAACTTCATGTTACCTCCAGGAGTGAAGTGTGAGTCTCAAAAAAATCACTTTTAATGATAACACTCCTTTCTCACACTGTACGTTGGCAGTGGTGAGGAGCTACAAATTCATGTAATGCGCCATGGGAGATCTACTTTGGGCCCTGCAGGGGTGTTTCCCTCAATTCAGTTTGATATTTGATATTTATAGCCTTGGAAGCTCGTTCCCAACTTCCATTTCAACATTCTGACATAGAATACTACTTCAAGCAATCCTGAAAGCCTCCTTCAGTGATGTTATCATCTCCATTTGATGAGGAGCTAGAGGCTAGGAAGCCAGTAAATTACTTTTTCAAGGCCAGCAGGACAGTGAGGACCAGTGCTAGGATTCTAGCACAGGTCTGTTGGTTCTGCTTACTCCATAACACCATATAAACAAATGTTGCAGGCTCTCTGGAAGCAGATGTTGACACAGTGTGGGGTGAATGATGCTTACTAGGAGTCAGAACAGAGGGAAGGAGGATGAAGCTAGATGGGGCAGAGAGCAGTGTGGGACTGATGAGGGTGTCCTGGGGTCAGGGTCCCATGGAGTCGTCTTGAGGTGGACTGAGTGCTTGGGCATTTATCCCGCTCAGTCACTGATGTGGGCTGCCCCAGCAAGGGTACAGTCTCGGCTAAGGCTGCTCCCTGCAGCTGAGGCCACCCCTGAAAACACTGACAGCTGAAGGCATTGAGCCCTACTTCATAGGGGTGCTAGGAAGCTCATCTTTGCTAGAAGAATCAAGAAGACCTCAGAGCCAGGTGTGGTGCCACATATACGTAACCCCATACTCTAGAAGGCTGAGGCAGAAGTAGCACAAGTTTGTGCCCAGCCAGGGCAACTTAGCAACTTAGTGAGAATTTGTCTCAGAACAGAATTTTAAAAAATGGCTGAGCTGGAGCAGTTGCTTATTCCAAACACTCTGGGCTCAATCTCCAGTAGAAAAAATAAAAGACCCAGAACCCCTCCTTCAGGGATCTTTGTCCCCTTCCTAGTAAGATACAGTACCAGTTCTGGAATAGAGAAAAGGGCAGAGGGCAGGATATTCTAGGAGCTGATGCTCTTCTGTGTAGCTCATGGGTTGGAAGAGGGTCCACATGTAGACTCTGCTGCCTGAAGAGTGGGCAAAGCTGGAGGAAGGAAAGTCAAGAAGAGGCTCAGTTGGGAAGGAGGTGGGGTCTCAGAGCCCCAGCCTGAGGGAAGAGCCTCCAGTACTTGTTGGGGCAGAGAGTCCCACACTGCTCTCTGCCCCCTCCACTATGGGTCATGTTTAAGCTCATAGCGGTTAAGTGAGGAACTGAGAAAGGGTACTCAAGGCAGGATACAGCATGGGAAAAGGGAGTGAGGTACAGAAAAATCAGATTAAATCTTAAAATGAGTTTGGAGTGATCAGATATAAGTGAGCAAATGTAGGAGAAAAGGCTACAAAGTCACACAGTAAAACAAGTCATGCTGGAACTTGTAGGCTGTAAAGAAGCTTTTGGAGCCTAGGAAGAAGGGAAGCCTTTTGAGGATCTGAAAAGAGCAGAACACTGAAAGAAAGGTCCAGGGGTACAGAACATAAGACTTAGGCTTCCTTAAAAAAGGACAAAAAAAAAAATTCCCTGGCCCCAAATTCTGAATAGTAAGTAGGAGTTAGACAGATGGAAGTAGGAAAAGCATCAAGATATGTTCTAAGCCAGGGGTTGGCAATGTCTTTTTATAAAGGGCCAGGTAGTAAATATTTTCAAATTTGTGAGCCCTTTGATATCTGTTATTGTAATGGTACCAAAGCAGCCATGAACCATATATAAATGCCAATGCACATCTGGATTCCAATAAGACTTTATAATGACTTGCAAGATCCTGTTTCAAAATAAAAAATAAAAAAGCCCTGAATATGTAGCTCAGTGCAAAGGTCCTGAGTTCAATTCCCAGTACCACAAAGACAAAACCAAACCAAACAAAACACAGATGGCAGGTAGATGGGGGCAGGACTTAGCTGTGGGCTAGAGTTGACTGATCATCAGTCTAGGCCAAGGCAAAGTCACTTGCACTGAGGTGGACAGGAATGAAGTAAAATCAAAGAGCTAATTAGTGCAGTTAGAGTTAGTGAGCAAAGATGTCACTGGCTCAGAATAAGGACGGAGTTGCAGACACATGGGGTGATTTAAGGTCTGCTGGCCCACACTGAGGACTTGGAATTCTACCTTAAAGGGAAATTATTCAGTAACTTCAACTCCTTTTATATAACTATAAGCATATATAAGGAAGTACACATAAAATAAATGTACAGCTTGCTGAATTTTCACTAACTGAATATTCATGTAACTAGCATCCAGGCCCAGAAACACATCAGAACCTGAGGCCCCCTCGCACCCCCATAGTCTATACCCTTTCTTCTGAAAATAAGCACTATTTGGACTTCCAAAAATGTAAATGTGTTTGCCTGTTTTTATGCTTTGTATAAATACAGTTATATAATCTATACTCTGATATCTGATTTCTGTCACTCTAAATAATATTTATGAGATTCATGTATAAATTGCAATTGTAGACTGCTCCTTCTGAGTACATAAATAATTGGTTTATTTATTTTGAAACAGAGGAGCATTTGGGAAGTTTCTGGTTTGGGGCTGTATAAATTATGCTGTCATGAGCATCCCTGCACAACTCTGTGTAATTACAGGCTCACAGGATGGCATGTTCAGCCTTAATATATACACTGGGAGATTGTTTTCCAAAGTGATGATACCATTTTACATTCTTACCAGCAAGGCCTGAGAGCTCCAGGTTCTCAATAGTCTATCTTAAAGTCAGTGTTTTGCGTTCAAAATGTTAGTTATTTCAGTTATTTTGCAAAGGCATTTCACTACGTGGTTTTACTTTTTTTCATCTTCCTAATGGATAGACAGGGGATGTGTTTTTCAAATAAGTATGGGCCACTGAAGACATTGATAAAAGAGCATGATAGAATCATGTTTGGGTCCTAAGGAAGCCTCTATGCCTTTTGCTAGGGTATAGATGGGTAAAAAGCAAGAGTCCAAGCAGGAATTTGAGCTAGGACAGTATGACAGTAGACAGATGATGGCTTGGACTAGAGAGATGGTAGTTGAGATAGAAAGATTTAGAAGAATTTGGAAATCACTTAGGAGACAAAATTGACAGGACTTGGAAATGGATTGGATCTGGGGCTGAGGAAGAGAGAGGTAAAGAAACTGTGGCTATAAAATTTCTAGTTAACTTACTGTATCCGTCAGTGCTTAGGAGAGAGGCAGGTTTAATTGGAAATATACAAATATATAGGAATTTACAAGAATGCCTTGCAGAGCCAGGTGTGCAAGAATACAAAAGGTCTTGCTGTTTACTAGAGACCCAGAGGATTCAGTGAAAGGCGTGGAGCTCATTGTAACGTCCTGTGTGCGTCCATCTCAGCAGGTGGAAGGCTGAAGAGTCTGTGCTGGAAGCCAGGAGACGAAATCCAAGGTGAAGGCAAAGCCTGGAGATCCTCTGAAGAAATAGGAGTGAGCCTTCCTTCTTGTTTCTGTTTTGTACCATTCGGGTAACAAGCCATCCTAGGGTAGGTCTTCTGTTTGCAGTACGTCTCCTGGGCCATGCTCAGAGCTACACTGATCCATTTTAGTTGGGTATTTGTTACTCGAATTGATACAGTCAGTTAACTATCACACTCACTATTTATTTCTGTTCTGCATTTAAGCTTTGCAGTGATTACACAGATTTTCTTTAAATTTTTTTGTTACTTCCAAAAGATCACAGAAATTTTCATTAGAAAAAATACCTATTATGGAAATGGATATGACTTTTTATTATTCATTTATTTGAATTTTCCTTCTTATTCTGTATGGTTTCTGAATTCTTAAGTTTAACATGACTCAGAAATGGAGCAATTGTAAGGATCTAGATAAATATTATGCTGATCATCAGAGGATTCTAAGCAGCACAGGGTCCTTTAAAGACTGCTGGTCTGGCTGGTTGGGTGAAGAGTTTCAAGATTTTTGTAGTGACCTGTTCTTTATCTTTATATCATTTCTAGAAAAAAACCTAATCCTGGGAATCCAAAAGATCTTCCAAGCTCTTACCCGTACCCACACTCAGAGGAAAGCTAGCCAGAGCTGAGCTAGCTTCCTTTGAATGTGCTTCTGAGGCCTGAGAAGCAGTAGGAGGAGTGTGCCAAATGAGAGGGAGG
Source organism: Dinomys branickii (assembly GCA_004027595.1). Lineage (NCBI taxonomy): Eukaryota > Metazoa > Chordata > Mammalia > Rodentia > Dinomyidae > Dinomys > Dinomys branickii. Next base: position 17,670 of record PVLD010004788.1, read on the forward strand.
AGACCGCCGCCCACTTCCTGGCAGAAATTCAGTGCTCATGGCTGTGAGTGGTCATTACTTTTGTTGATTTTTTGTATTCTTTTAGATGAGCCAAATTTTCACCTTTTCTTTCCAGGTCATGAAGCCTTTCATAACCAGGACAGCTAGCCCTGTACCTGTTTTTCCACAAGGAAGTGTGCACCCAGGTGATCTCGGGCCTCACGCCTAAAGTGATATGGCAGACACTGACTGACGGTGCTCCTGTCCACAGAGTGTGCTTTGGAATGAGGAGAGTGGCACAGTAGCCCCTTCTGTAGGTTCTTTACCGGAGTTCTTCTCCTGGGGGCATCTCGTCGTTGCCCTGCCCTAACTATACAGAACATAGCAGGTGAATGGACCTCACCCTGTGGTCTCCTATGGGCTGAGCAGAAAGCAACTTCCTTCATAGTCTTATGAGCTCTTCCTCAGAATGTCCTGGGGTCATGTTGAATGTTCCCTGACTTAGGTCCTGTAGGAGTGATTGGAGGTTAATTATAGCACAATATTAATTTTATGTTTCTGGGATACATTTTTCCCCACTGGACTGATTTCTTTGGGGGCAGTTCCCATGATGCACTGCATCTGCTCTAATGTCCTTGATGGTGGAACTTTCCATTGAGAACTGAGAAGTTAGAGCAAGCTCCCACGGTGGTACTCTTGCGTTTTTCTCTGAATTTCCTGTCTGACCCAGATGATTTCCTCCAGCACCTCCCAAATGTAAAGAGAGACGAATTCCATCTTATGACATTTGGTTGGGATCTAATCAGTATCCTCCAGCTGAGAGTTGAATATTTGTCCCTTAGAGTCTTAAATTCCTACTCCACTTGCTCTAGCCATTATGACTCTAGCTAAGAGGACGGAAAGATAAAGACAAGATGCTAAGAAATAAGCATACAAGTTCTTGATAATCAAAAAATTTCAATGACACAGAATATAGTCTTTATAGAACTAGAAAAAGCTGGGTGTCTTAGTTATCTTTCTCTCATTATTGGGACAACACACCCAACACCCAAAGTTAAGGGAGGACCGGTGTTTTTTAGCTCACAGTTTGTAGAGGTGTCAGTCCATAACTGGCTGGTTTCAGGGGAGGGTGACTTTGCAAAGGAGAAGAGTTCCCTTGGGCAGAAGCCTGTAAGATCAACAACTGACCTTAACCGCATATTTCTGACCCTTTTATACTCTGTCTAGCCTGCTGGGATCGGGGCTGTGCCAAACCGCTGACCAAGCTGATCACACACCTTTAATCCCAGCATCACACACTTCTGATTCAGCCACCTCTGCAAAAGCCCCATGACTGCATGAGAATTTAGGGGGACATCTAGACACCACACACTAGGTCTCAATGTTTAGCTGTATGATGTTAGATAAGCTGGTTAGACACTGTGTGAAGTATGTATTTCATGGCTAAATCATGAGTTTTTCAAGGTCATAACTATGTAGCATAATGTCTAATAGTTGGCACTCAATAAATACTCATTTTTTCCAACTTCTTGTCTTTCCCTATGACAGAATCTTAGAAATGATTGAGAAAGGACATGTAAATATTTTACAGAATCTTAAAGCTTATTTTTCAGAAATGGTGGCCCTATTAAGCAGCACTTACGGCTCTCCGTCATGTCACAGGGTTGCCCATATTGAGAACTATGGGCAAAAGGCTTCTCATCATTCTTTTGTTTTATCCTCATTACAGTACATTGCACTGATGGCGACTGCAGTTTAACATTTCCCCCTAGTTTGAACACTTAATACACATTTGGATTCCCTTGCCTTCTGGATCTTACACAATATTTTATCTGCCATATAGTCTCGTATCCAAATTTTTATGGTAGCCAGGTTTCTTGTATGTGCCTGAGTGTGTGGTAACTTTTATATAAAATAAACATTTACCCAGAAAACTCTAGTTTTGTCTTATCCATTAAGATTTCATGTACAATTTCAGTTGAAAAGGGGATTTTTCTCTTTTAAAAAAAACCCCAAACCAGTTTGGAGATCCATCCCTGTCATATTTAAAGAGGCCCCTCCTGCGCTACCTCTTGCTGGCTGACTTCCCCCAAACTTCCTCCCTTCCTCCAGCCTGTAGAAAGGCTCTTGTTCTGGCCCCCTGGCCCAGGGCAGGGCCTCTCAAGCCACAGCTCACACAGCTGCCTCGTATCTCTAGCTTGGTAATCTAGGCAAAGTGGAGAAAGGCCTTGTTCTCAAGGTGAGGTTCACAGACAAATAGCCTGAGCATCAGCTAGAAATTAAAAATGCATAAGGTCAGGCCCAACGACTCTACTTTCTGAGGTTATTGGGAATTACTAGGATGGAAGAACAAACACAGGTTTTGCAGCCAAAGATCTTGACAAAAATTTCCATTCCCACCACTGCTTTACCTGAGTAATCTTGGGCAAGTCATTTAATTGTGGAGTGTCTGATTGGTTTTACTTGTTCATTTGTTTTGTTTTGGTACTGGAGAGTGAGCCAAGGGCTACATCCTCAGCACTTTTAATTGTTTTAATTTTGAGATAAGATCTCACTAAGTCATTAAGTTATCCAGGCTGGACAACTATGAGCTAAAATCTGGAAACATGCTTGGTGAATTGCTCTTCAGATGATCATGACAAGCCTGGGTTCATCATTACCAACTGTACTTGAAATTTGGTGAATTAACTGAAAACTGTTCAGTTTTAATGCAATTTCTTGCTCCCACATTTTGCATTCCACTTCCACTTCCATTTACTTGTATCTTTTCTTGTAAGGTTGGTGTGATGGTTTGGGGCTTATTTGCAAGAGAGAACAATATAATACAGGACACATACTTTATATGATTATTTATAATAGTTATATTTATTAAGAACAATATATAAAAGAGTGCAGGAAATCTGTCCATATGCTAAGACCAAGGAATCCAGCTGAGGGCCTGGATCTCGTGACAATGTCCTACATGAGTCCAGCTAAATACCTAGAGCTCATAACAATGCCTCCCACAAGTCCAACTAGAGGCCCAGAGCCCACAGCAACATCTCATGCAGGCCTGTTTCATGGGTTTCTGCTGAGAAGGCCCAAAGGTCAGTGGTGGAATCTAGCAAGTCTGTGCCAACAGGATGAAGGATCTATACTAGCAGGCTAGGGATCTGCACTGGAGCCAGAAGTGACACTCAGAAGAACCAGAGCTCCCCTGAAAGGTACCACAGCCATCTTCAGCAACAGTGAGGTCCCGAGCTCCTCTGATGATCAAGATGGCTGAGTTCCCATCAGGGAAGCCAATGCAGCAAGCTTCTCCTGGACACCAGCGGCACACCATTTTCCCCTCCAGAGCCAGAAGGTGATGCTCAAAGTGAGGACCAGAACTCCCCTAAAGTGAACCAAAGCCATTCTCAGTGCCAACAAGGTCCCGAGCTCCTCAGAGGATGAAAACAGCCAAGTTCATCAGGAAAGCCAGCACGACGAGCTCCTCCAAAACAACCGACAGCTTGTATGAGCTCCAACAGCCTTTCTCCACTCTCAACAGCCATAACTTTTCCTTCTCCAGTTCTGCCTTTTATGCTGCTGGCAACCATCCTCCCGTGGGCCTCCCACACCCAGCACCATGCTTACTCAATTCATCTGGGGGTTATAAATTGACTACCAGTTATCAATCCGCCACAGTTGGTGTGTTGCATTTAGAAATTTATCTGTAGACAGATTCCTTTAAATTAGTGTGCCAGTTAGTCTTGTTGTCAATTTATGGGTTTGAGAGGCTCCCAAAGAGCTGATTGGATCGTGGGGGTGCTATTCTCATTGGAGAATAATCCACTGATATTCACAGCTGAATATATTGTTAGGAGGTTGGGCCCAGGTGAAGGAGGGGCTCACTGGCAGCATGCCTTTAGAAGGTGTATCTCCTGCTGGTCCTCTTTCCCTGTACTGAGCTTCTTGGCAGTCATGAAGTGAGCAGCTTTGCTAGCCAGGTCCTTCACCATGATGTTTCTGCTTTAGACTCAGCTGACCATGGACTAAAGCCACTGAAACTATGAGCTAAAGGAGCCTTTTTCAGGCCAGGGATATAGCTCCAAGACACAATGCCTGCCTGGAAAGTGTGAGGTCATGAGTTCAATTCCCAGTACCCAAAAAAGTCTTTTCCCTTTAAGTTGTAGGTATCCTTATTCCTTGCTTGGTAATAAGGATATTCTATCCCAGCAATAGGAAAATTGACCCATACAAAAAAATTGGTTCTATAGAAGTGAGATTATTACAGTGATTGCACCTGACCATGTGGTCCAAAAGCCTTTTAAACTGGTTTGTAGGAGAAATTTGAAAAAGTTTGGAGAAGCAGGCGAGAGAACCCCTATAATTCTGTCAGCAGAAATTGATGGGTGATTCAGTTGGTAGCTCACAAAACCAAAATGCTGATAAGAAAGAGGATAGTAAAGATTGTTCTCATGAGTTTGCAAATGGGTATGAAGACTATTGGGAATTGGACTAGATGTCACATTGTTACATTATGGCAAAAAATGTATAATTTTGTCTATGTCCCAAAACGTTGAATTGGAGTTTAAAAGCAATGGACTAATCGATCTGGTGGAGAAAATTTCAAGGCAGCCCAACATTCAGGCTGTGACATGGATACTACTGGCTGCTTTTATCCAGATTTATAGTGATAACTTGGAGCATAAAGTGGAGCTAAAAGATTTGAAAAATTTAAATTGTGGCTGCAAATGAATCACATGCAAAAATCGGGCCAAAGAGGAATGATTGCATCATTAAAACATTTAACTGGGAGAAAAGGAAAGGTGTCTTCAGCACACTTCAGGAATCAGTACAACCCCATCCTTTGCAGAGTCAAGGATATAAAAGTGTAAACTTTTCATTTTTGAAAACAGTTAGCTCTTGGGGCTCCTACTTGAGGAGGAACACAAGGAAAATTATTCCTTGGGATTAATTTCATTATGCCCAGGCACCCCCCCACTCAGAGGCCACTGTACTCATTATAGAAGAGTACACGCTGTTCACACTGGCAGCAGATCTTGGCATGGTCCACATCATGCAGGTCTTTCGGGAATGAAGAATGGAAGACTTGTAGGGTCGTGGAGGCTTCTGTGCAGATTGCAATGGGAGGCGGCTCAGTGTGCCTCTGGTAGGAGACATGCATGCAGTTGTGAATGAAGCCAAAGTAGTAGGGGAGGCCTCAGAACACTGGAGACACCAGGAATGCGGAATGGCTGCTGAGGAGCGCTGCAGACAGAGAGAGGAGCCAGTCCAAGACAGGGGCTGCGTGGGATGTTGTTGGTAGGCGCAGGTGGCATAGAAATGGGGGTGCCCAAGCCCTCACCTCTCATCGCAGTGTGCCCTAGGTGCTGGACATGGAGCTACAAGATTTAGTATTTATATTGGTGAGTTTCAGTCTGCTTTTATCCTATTCTTTTTTCGCCCTTATTCCTCCCTTTTGGAATAAGAATGTTTACGCTGAACTACCATATATTAGGACCATATAGCTTGTTTTTTGATTTTTATAGGGGTTCACAGCTAGGAGTTTGTTTTGAGTCTCAGAGGAGGATTATATTTTTAGCAATGCTGGAATTGTTGAGATTCTAGGGAAGTAATTATTGCATTTTCTTTTTTATCAGTACATGTTTGCAGTGCATAACGAATACCTTCATCCTGGGAAGTCGGCACATGTACATATCCTAATCCTTGTACTTATCCTCCTCCTCTCTTCCCTCCTCTCCCTCCATTTCTTGAGCCCCTCTTCCTATTTGCAGAAGGTCTACCTTCTTGTATTCTATTATCTGTCATTTTGCTCTTTAACTTGTACTTTGGGTCTCTCATGTAATAGAAACCATGTGATACTTAAGCTTATTTGTCTAACTTATTTAATTTACTATTATGGTCTCAAGGTGCATTCATTTTCCTACAAATGTCCCACTAATTTATCCTTTTTTATGGCTGAGTAGTACTCCACTGTGTATATACCACATTTTATTTATCCATGCATCTGTTGATGGGCATATAGGACATTTCCAAAATTTAACTACTATGAATTGTGCTGCTATAAACATAGGTCTGCATGTATCACTGTAAAGGATGTCTTTAACTCTTTTGGGAAGATATCTGGAAGGGAAAGAGCTGGGTTGGGGTTGAATGAAATCTCTAATTTAGTTTTCTGAGAACTTTCCTTTTTGATTTCCAATGTAGAAAAGTTTCCTTTTCCCTGTAGCCTTGCCAACATTTGTTGTCTTTTGAGTGATTAGTGATAATTTTACTTTCTGGAGTAAGATGGAATCTCAGTGTTGTCTTAACTTGCACTTCTCTGATGGCCGAAGATGCTGATCATTTTTCATGTACTTATTGGCCATTTGTATCTCTGCTACTGAGAAGTATTTATTCCTTTCAGATGCCCATTTTTTGATAGGTCTTTCATTTTGTGGGGTCTAATTTTAAAAAATTCTTTATATATTTATTGTGTGCCTGAGAAGTAACTGGCAAATGTTTTGTTGTACAGGAGTTTATTAATTTGATGTAATCTCATTTGTTTATTCTTATTTTTATAATTGGATTCTACATTTTCAATGGTTATGTATATTTGGCTATATATAGAAATGGTTTAGGTGTTAGCCATCGGCCTTTTATTGTATTTTCATCTTTTATTGCTGGATTTATCACTATGTAGCTTTCCTATTACAGTCCTTGAGATATTGAATGCTTAAAAATGTCCATAGCCTGTGTGCTTGACTGTCACTTGGACTGAGCATTGACAAGTGGCCATATCTTCTTTCTCTCAAGACTTTGGAAACTTTGCTTCATTTTCTCCAGCTTTGAATATTGTAGGGGCAATGTTCTGAGCCTGTATGATTTGTTGATCTTTATCATTTTATTAATTCAATCCTCCATACCCTCCTTTGTGCTTTGCACTTGAAGTCTAGTAACTTTATTAATGTATGACTCAGTGTTCATTATCCTGTGCTTTTAAACTCAAACATATTTAATACAGGAGAGTTTGCTTCTGTAGTATCTTTAGATAGTGTTTTCTTGCTTAATTTCTTAGTTTACAGCAGAGATTTGATTTTCCTTGTAGCTTTCTTATTAATGGCTTTTATTATTAATTTTTCTAACAAACTTTAAACTTTTGTATTCCACTTTCTCAAGTCTGTCAGAATCCTACATTGCTTCATTATGTAGGATAATGAACACTGAGTAACACATTAATAAAGTTACTAGACTTCAAGTGCAAAGCACAAAGGGGGGTATGGAGGATTGAATTAATAACATGATAAAGAACAACAAATCATACAGGCTCAGAACATTGCCCCTACAATATTCAAAGCTGGAGAAAATGAAGCAAAGTTTCCAAAGTCTTGAGAGAAAGAAGATATGGCCACCTGTCAATGCTCAGTCCAAGTGACATAATGAAGCAATGTAGGATTCTGACAGATTTGAGAAAGTGGAATAATGTTCTGCTGCTGTTTGGGCTAATTCTAATAGGCCCTTAGTTTTAGAAAAGACTTAGTTTCCACTTCCACTTATTTTCTGAGATCTATCAGCTTCTTTTTCCACTTTTTCCAATCACATTATCACACCTTCCTAGAGCCTGTGAACTGGAAAGACAATGATAGATTCTTCAGTTTGGTTGATATAATGTACAAGTATTTATTTAAAATTTTCCTCCAATTCATGGTGAACTTTTGATGTGTATTCTTCAGTTCTCCTTTCTCACCTATATTACCTAGGCTAGATCCTCAACTAGCTTGTTTTTTATTATTGCTCATCTACAAATGCAGATTGTTCTTTCCTGCATTTCTCCCTGTTGAAGAAAGATAAGAAGATTGGGGAGGTAAACCGGCTGCAGGCTTACTTCTGTCTTCAAAGGAGAGAGTGGGATAGGAAAGTGTTTATTTTGCAAAATCTAAATGAAAGTCAAAAATATTTATTTTATATTCTAAAGAGTCCCTTTTTACATACAAAGTCCCTGTGTCAAAGAGAACGGTAAAGTGGCATCCTTCCACTTAAGCTGTATGTACTGATGAACACTGGTAGCTTATTCTGGCTATGGAGGACTCCAAGGTATCCATCTTCCTCAGAAAGATAAAATTAGTAAAAGGCACTGGGCAGATAGATGTGGCCCAACTGCTCGTGGCTGAGTGAGTTTACTACGCATCATATGAAAAAATAACAATTTCCTTTAGTTCAATATGGCCCTGACTCAGGGCTTTGGCTTAGCCAGGGGTATGTTGGCTGGAGGTCAGTTTCTTTCCACTTCCTCAGATGTTTCAATGCATTTTAAGCAGGACGATTAAAAAGAAATTCAGATCTAGACATAGCATAGTGAAACCACTGAACAGTGATGAAAAATAGATCTTAAAAGCATTCAAAAAAGAAAACAATGTGCTGTAAAAATAGAAATGAGTGTGATGTCTGTCTTTTCAGCTGCAAAGAAGCCAGAAGACACAGGAAGTCAGTATACTGAGGAGCACAATTGTCAACAGAAAACTCTACTCTGAAAAACTATAGTCAAAAATGAAGGTAAAATGTGATACTTCAGGAAAAATTGTGAATTACTAAAGGACATTTGCTAAAGGAAATTCTAAAACATATACTTAAGAAAGAAGGTCTGTAACCCGATAATAAAAGGCAAACAAATACATTAGTATCAATAATAATGCTGACTAAATAATGGGGAAAATAAGTCATCACTAGAATACTATAAAACAACATAGTAAAGAGGCGATCAGAATTAAAAGGTAGTTTGAGTGCCTTTTATTGTTCAGGAAGAGAGTAAGGTATCAATTACATTTAGACTTTGTTAAAAATGTATGCTTGTTCAAGTTAAAGGATAACTTGAAAGAACTAAAGTATAAACTTTAAGTATAAATAAACATGGGTCATATAATTTATAAGCAAGTATAGGAAAAAATAGATGAGGAAAAGGAAAAAATAGACATCAATTCACATAAAATAAGGAAGACCAAACTCAAGATAGGACAAATAAAACACAAAATGAAAAAGTAGAAAGACTTAAATTATTAAAGTAATTATGCAAATGGAGACACATAGTAAACTATAGTTTAAAAATTTTCAAACAAAATAAAAGTTTAAAATTCCAACTATATGATTGTATAACAAATCACCTAAAGTATAAGGTGATCAATTTAAGGCCTAAGATAGAAAAATCAAAAATTGACCAAAAGAAATTACAATAGTTATACTAATATCAGTAAGAACACTTTAAAAAGCCCTGTGACAGATAAAGGGAGTCACTATATAATTATAAGCCATATAAATCACTAGAAACAAATGATCATTAAAACATATGCAGCTATAACACGGGTTCAGAATAAATAAAGTAAATATCTGATAAATAAGGACTAGTCACATCTATTATCACAGTGATGTACTATAAAAAATATAACACAATATAATAGTTAATTGAGTAGTAAAAAACTCAGTAAAAAATAGAAATTTTGAGACCATAAGACTAGGGACAACTATAGAATATTGCACTGAAGGGCTGTGAATGTTTGTTATTTTCAATGACATACAAAATGTGGAATAAAATTTATCATATGCCTGCCATAAATTAGCCTCAACAATTTTCAGAGGATTTGTATTATATTTGTATATAATTATTAGAAATTGATGACAAAAATATAACTAGGAAAACATTACAGTTAAATTTTTTAAAACGTTTAGCAATACATTCAAAATCAATTTCTGAGTTAGAAAACATAACAGAAATTAGAAATTACTTAGGATAGAACAAAAACTGTGAATAGTAGAATAAAATGTATACCTTCAAGTACTTATCTTAAGAAGAAAGACCCTAAATTAATAAACTAAATATCTAACTTCAAACCACAAGGAAAGAAAACAGGATAAATTCCAGGAAAGTAGAAGGGAGTAAAGAAAAAAAGTCTAGAAATTAACAAAATATAAAGTAAGCGTATAATAGATATTGACAAAACCAAAAGTTATCTTTTTAACTAAGATATGCAAAGAGAAAGAAAGTCTTCTTAAGTAATATTCAACAAAAAGAATATTATTATATTATGGCTTATATTTAGAGATCCCCCACAAACCTCATGAGCTCATGGGTGGGACTTTCTGAAGCTGGCTGGATTTAGGGCATGAAATACTGGGATTAAGCATGTGTGATATTAAATTAGTCTACTGATTGGAATTAGCATAACTGTGGGTGTGGATAACAGGAAGCCCAACCTGAGTGTGGATGGTCCTACTTGAAGAGTTTGTAGCCTGGACTGGATAAAAGGGAAAGGGAAGCTTCCTTTGCTGCTGATTCTGCAGCTTCTGCTGCTTGCTGCTGGCTGCTGGCCTGCTCTGCCATGAATTGTTTCTCTTCGTGATGCCCCTCTGGCATGCCATTCTGCCTTGGAGCCAATTGACTATGAACTGAAACCTCTGCAAACTGCGAGCTAAGATAAACCTTTCCTCTCTTAATTTGTATGTGTTAGGTATTTTGTCTCAGCAATGAGAAAAGTAACTAAGACAAATTAGTATTGCAGAGATTAAGCAGAAACTAAGAAAATATCATGAAGTATTTCATGCCAATACATTTAAAAATTTAGATTAGCGAGTAAATTCTTAAAGAAACACAATTTATAAAAATCAACTATAGAAGAAATAGAGCATCTGAATAATCTTACAGTCATACGATTTGTTGGGTCAAATATTTGAAGTCTTTCTCAAAAGAAAATATTAGAATGAGATTGTTTTACAGGTAAGTTTTTTGAAACATTAGAAAAATAGCTAATTGTAATCTTAAATTTATTGTTCCATACAATATATGAAATTGGAATATTATTCATTATAGTCAGGCTAGAATAACCCTGATATAAAAATCTTATGAAGAGAGAACGAAACAAAACACTTTTGCTTATAAATAGAGACATGAAGATCCTAAAGAAAATACTCAAATTCAGCAAAAAGTAAAAATGCAACACTTACATTATGATCTAGTTAGGTTATTCCAAGATTTTCTTAATTCTAGGAAATTGCACAGTTAATTATTAATTTATTAAAGGATAAAAATGATGATTACTCCAATAGCTCAGAAAAATTATTTACTAAAATTTAACACACAGTCATTATGCAAAGCTCTTGGCAAGCTAAGAATGGATGGGACTTTCTTTAACCTAAATAAATTTCTTTAACTTAAATAAATGCCATCAACTCTGACTGCTACAAACATTATGTTGAATAAGATAACTTGAACAGCATTCCCTTTAAGGTCAGGAATAAGTAAGGTAACTTCATAACCTATCCGAATCAGGACACTACTTTTTAGTAAAACTGTAGATGTTGGATTTGACTGATCTCTCTACCAAAGTCCTTCTGTTTCTGGATCCAAATCAGAACCCTAGCTTGAATTTAGATGTCATGTCTCTTTGGGTTTCTCTTTTAACCTCCATCATTTCTTCAGTCTTTGTCTTTCATGACCTTAGCAAATATTTCCTTTGGCTTGGATTCCCCTGGTGCTTTTTCATGGCTAGAGAGAGGCCATGGGTTTTGGGCAGGAAGTCATTGAAGTGTTGTGCAGTCTGGCTTGCAGTTCCTTGCTTTAGGAGGTGAAGTCTTGAATCTGAGCTGCAGTTGAGACTTGCCATGAACAACTGAATGTGATGGAAAGGATGTTACGTTAATTTAGAGCCTACAATCTCAAAAGTTCATCTATGGCTCTGCTTGTTCTTTTGAGACACTGCCCAGATGTCATATGTCCAGGCCTGGGCTAATCTGTTAAAGGTTTAGTGACTGCAGGCAGCAGAGATATGCCTGCCACCCAAAGCCATCCTAGACCACCCCTCATCTAGCCAATCTGCCAGCTGATTGTGGGTGTGCCAGGGAACCCAACAAACATGAGAGGAACTGCTCACCTGGGTCCATCTCAGATCACCAATTCAAGTTATGAACTGTAAGTAGTTATGTTTTTAAGTCACTAAAATTTGGAGCCATTTGTTACAAGCAAAAAGTACACTTTCTGTATAGCCTTTACTACTGTGATATAGTAAATAAGCGCTTTGGTTTATCTGGCATCAGACGACAGGGTTAAAATCTTGCTTTTGTTGATTATCAGACGTATAGTCTTTATATGATTAAATAACTGATTCATTTTAAAGAGTATAACAATTTCCACACATAAGATGGTATAAACATGATAATTCCTGTAAAGTTAGCAACACAGCCTAGCACATTATAGATGCTCTATAATGAATCTCTAAGAACAAAGGTGACACTTTCTTAAAGTTCAAGGTGTAGGAGGTGCCATTATGCTGGGAACCAAGTCTTCTGTCATTGATTGTGTGTCAATTGCTTTCATTTGTCAAAGAAAACACTCATTAAACTGTACCTTGACTATTTTCATTCCTAGTGATTTCCATTTGTACTCTTCAACTCCTATCTTTCTAAAGACTAAGAAAAATAGTGTCTATCTCTAACGACATTTGATTGATGATAACCTTGTTGTTCTGCACTAGACATCTCTAGAGATCTGAAGTACAAAGTTTTATAGACCTAAAAGCATAAAATAAATCCTACCCATTCCTTTTAAACAAAAGTCATTGTGCTGCCAAATGGTGTGGAATTATATAATTATCAGTTTTGCTTGTTAGATAATTGTACTTTTTTAATACTTTCCTTAAAATAGCTTTAAAAATCTACATTTGCCACCTTCTCTGACTTAGGGATAATTTCAGGGGTTTTGTCTGATATTCTTGTTGCAAAAATGTTGCACGAGATGACATTATGAAAAGTAACCAGGAAAGAGTTTGGACATTTTTTCCATCCTTAAACACAGAAAGGGCTGTTTCGTCTGCTTGGGTCTCAAGTTCCCCACCCACTCTCAGTGTAAGTGGGGTAGGCCACGGATTCATGAAACAGTTGAAAAATTCTTCAAATTTCAGACCAGTAATTTCCATGCAAGAGAAAAAGACAAGGCCTCATACAAAAACAATGGATAGAAAGAACCAGTACTCACTGTTCTTGCTTTTATATTACAAAAGAGCTGTGCGATGCCCTTGTTTTGGGGTTTTAATTTGTTTATTCAGAGATACATTGTTGCTGATGCTGCTGTTGCTATTGTTGTTTCAGTCTTATGGGGGGATCAGGGGGTGCCTAGCTGTATCTCACGTTTTACAACGAGGTCTCCCTAGATTGCTCAGGCAGGACTTGAACTTGGGATTCTCCTAACTAGCCTTTTGAGTAGCTGGGATTGCAAGCAGGTGCCACCACTTGCTGTTTTTTACTTTAGACCACTCCTGAGGATTTGGACCATGAAATTTACCAAGTTTAGATTTGAGAAGTAAACACAATTCAAAAATATGACAATGCATGATATTAAAAAATCTAAACTAATGCTAACAATTTCAGGTTCTTGAGAGGGAGAAGAATATTTTGTTTTTGCTGTTTGAGTGCACGTATCTGTTGGCTCGAGCAGTAGTCAGGGTTTCCCTTTAATTTGCTTTCCTCTCTTCCATTAAATCATAGTTTTAGGCACTGTGGATGCCAGCAGATGTTTGACAATTCTGTTGTTTGGTTTGGATATTGGAATAGCACAGCCACCTAGAAATTACGGAGCAGTTTCTTACTGAAGACCGCACTCAAAATCTAAGGTTGACAATCACATTTTACTCAGTACCCAGAAGGGAGACTGGGCTTGAAAGAAAACACATTTCGTTGATTTGGCCTGTGAAAGAATTTCTCCATGGTCTGGTACAGTGGTTGTTTGTTGTTGTTGGTTTTGTCTTTTTGAGACAGGTCTTACTGTGAAGTTCAGGCTGGCTTTGAGCTCACTTTGTAGCTCAGACTGGTCTCAAATTTACAACGATCCTCTGCCTCAGCCTCCTGAGTCCTGGAATTACAGGTGTGGACCACTATGCCTGGCTTGCTACAGTGTTTTAATGTGACTTTTAAACATGTCCATTAATATAATATTGATTACTTCCTGTAATGTATACAGAAAATGAAATGTTGGAGGGAAAGCCTAGTAGATGAGGAAATCATTTATACCTCAGCTCAACCTCTTTATGAAATTCTGTTACCTTGTCTTTGATATTCACAGTTGTGGTATTTTAGACTTGAGCTTAGCCCATCCAAACCACTGTGCATCCATCACTGATAGTTGCCACTTGGAATCATAAAACAGATTTTTTTCACATTATCAGAGACTCATACAAAATGTTTTTACAATCTCATCTTCATCTCCATAATTTATGTGAGCATATTTCTTGACTGTAATTATACTCGAGCGCAGGAAAAGCAGAGTAGTTCTTGCCGCTCATTTCTTCTTGCAGCATGCTGAGAAGGCAGATGCTCAGCTACTGTAATTTGACCAGGCTCGATTTCCATGGGCTCTTTAGACATGTTGCAAGGACCACTGGGTATGCTTTTGACTGCTAACTATGCTTTGTCAATAAAACTGTATATGGATTGAGTCTCAGGAGCAGACCCTTAACTGTGTAGGAATACCTTTTAAAATTCACTTGTGGCTGATGTTCCATTAACACTGCCCCAGCATTTGCTTTTTAGTTTAAAACACAGCTCCTCAAAACAATCACCTCTCCTGGTATGAAAGTCACTGAGCACCTCTCCCTTACGTGATAGCCTGGGTCAGGAACTGGATTTCATTTTACAGTGCTTTCTCTACACCTAGGCTGAACTCACTACTGTCACACACATAATACAAATTGTCTTTCACTTTATAGCCACTGAAATTCTGTAACTTCTCATAATGCCATTTGCTAAGGGGCTTTTACCAATAGCTTTTTCTGGTATCTTTCCAGGCATGATTTTGTCATACTATTGTGACTGTTTTTACAAGACACTCCTGCAACATGGAGCAATGCTCTCTGTAGCTTTAATCTTTTGTTTAGTCATTAATTGTTAATTTATCAATTTCTCACTGAAACACATGATTTATTCTGGTGCTAGGAAAGCAGTTGGTTTACTTGCCTGTCAGTGTGCTTAATTTGAAAATAATCAGATGCAGAGATGACTTCCTGTAATTTTTGGACAAAGTTTCAAGCATAGACCTCATTGCTCCTGAGGACTAGAACTCAGCAGATTGCTGATCCAGTGAGTTTAGATTTTACAGCCTCATTGTTGAACCTCCTATTTGATTTTTAAAGAAAAAAAAAAAAAACCCAAAGAACAAAACAAGACACATCATGCAAAATTTTATGACTGGGATACCACAGACCAGTTCTCAGCATCATTCACTTATTGTGGGGTAGACAAATCTATATTTGCTGCTTCTACTGGTGACTTCTTCATGATTTACATTTAAAACATAAGAATTGCCATTTTTTTTCATTTTCGTTATCCCTTTTAAGTCTCAAGACAGACTTCATAAGGCTATGAAAATTCAGTGGAAAGAAGTTATAAAACTATCCCTTAAATAGTCAGAGCTGCTTTTGGAAATTTCAGATGCTTTATCAAGATTGTGCATGGAATTTCTAACTTTTCAAACACTAGAAAAAAAAAGATTGCCCAGGGTCATACTAAAAAATAATGGCACTCAAATCAGAGACTATACCTAGTGACTGGGTAGGACCAATCACAGTCTGGTGGGCTCCATGCTAATACGATACTGGAATTATGTCTGGTATGATGATTAATAGAAATTCAGAGATAACCTAGATGAAATAAAGATTTAATTAGTTTGAGAAATTGCCTCAAATTTGATGGGTCAGGAAACTTCTCCAATAGTATATTAACCCTGTATAATGCATACACTGTAAGGTTACAGTCTTAATCCACCTGGCATCTTTTAGAAAAAGGAAGTCATGAAACTGTCTTTCATGAGGCTATGATTATTCTTAATTTTTTTAGACTGTGGATTGAGAATGTTTTGAACTTTAGTTTTATTACTACCTACAGCTAGAAATTGTTTAGTAAGTTTGAAAATAAGTTTATTTTTTGCTATAATACAGAGATGATTATGTGTATCTTGCTTTTACAGCACAGAGTGCCATATTTGTGGGCATCAGGAGGGTCCAGATGGCAAGTTTACTAGACACTGGGAGTAAACTGATTTGTTTAAAAGCAGGAGGTTGTATCCAGGAAAAGTGATAACATATTTTAGATAGATTCCTTGAATCATGCCTACACACAGCTGACACAGTTATTTTAACCAAGTAAGAAGTGAGACTACCTGCTTCAATGATATCCATAGGAAAATTTGCATTTTGTGTTAGGCAGTAGTTTTGATTTCTTCCTCTGTGAAACTTCCCACTAGAGTGGACTTAGGTTGAATATACTGAGCTTCCAAGCCAGACTGAGCCATTCTGAATGACTTCAAGGTAGGTAAGAATCGTTGGCCGGTTAGAATGTATGACTGACTGGGTTAGTTGTCAACATTAGGGAAAGATCAGATTAGCTTTGGTATAGTCATTTCAAACACACTGACCAATCTTACTTTCCCGTCTTTGTGCTAGTGATGGGACACAGAACAATATGAATCATGGCTTGGCAGAGAAGGCAGTCTTGAGTAAGGGTGGCATGGAGCAGATGGAACAGTATATAGGGAAAGATGGAGGCCAAGACTAAGCAAGGAATTTGCACTAGCTGGAGCCCAGAGTAGCTATGTGGGAGTGGCAGGAGAAGCAAGTTGAGTGGTAGAAACAACCTGAGTTTGCAAGTCATATAGAAAGTTTTAACTTTTAACTCTCAGGAGGCATAGGGCCACTAGAGGATTTTTTTTTTAACTGGAGAAATTCTGTAATCATGTAGATCATAGGGAGAAAGACTCCAGAGAGGCTGGTGATGTGGAGATAAAGCTGAGAAGCATGCAGAAAGATAAAGGGGGCAATGATTGGGGTGATCCAGCCGGGATGTTACAAGAGCTTGAACAAGGCACTGGAAGTGAGGTAGGTTAGAAAAGATGGCAGAGGATCTGGGGTTGACATTAGGTCCTAGGTTATGGCTCAGAGAACTGGATTAAATAAGACCAAGAATCCAGTAGGAGGGATAGATTTGTGGGGTGAATGAGGAAGATTTTGAAAAATCTGCTGTAAGAGATGGAATTGTCCAGTAGGCAACTTCACTGGACCTTGTGAGAAATGAGATAAGATCAGTATGAAATTAAAAGCAAGGAATGGGATAACATCATGCAGGGAAAGCCTACAAAAGACTAGAATAAAATCTTGATCAATAGCAGTATTTAAGTATTTAATGGAGGCAGAGAGAATCTTAGAGGGGTAAAAGTGTTGCTGTGAGAAGGGTGAGTCAAATCAAAATGGGAAGGTGCTAAGGAAGTCAGGACAGGAGACATGTTTAAGAAGTGAGTTTCAAGACTGGTCATAGCCGCAGTGAGATGAAAAAAATGGCTAAATTATAGTCTCTGAGTTTAGAAGTTAAAGCATCAGTGCAGGAAGATAAGGAAACAAATTAGTCTGAGGAACTCTGCAGAAGTGAGTGAGCACAGATGGGAAAAATGAAGCGATCTTTCCAGAAGTTCACTTGGGGAGGGAAAGAGAGATGGGGACAGGTGGAGAGGAACGTAGTGGTGTCCTGTCAACATGATAAAACAGACTGGGAAAGTGCACTACAAAAGTATTTGGATACATGGTATGCTTTAAAAGATTCTGAATTTTTCTCCTTTCTCAGGATCTCCATCTGGAGTCATTCTGGAGGTTTTCTGTCACCAAGGAAATTTCTCTTGCAGTCTCAATGATCTTTTTAATAAGTTTTCTCCTCTAAACATCCCATGGTATCCTACTCAAGCTTGACCTCCCAGAAATGGTTCTAGCTGTTTCCTTAAAACAGACTTAACTGGTGTCGTGGCTATGCCAGTCAATTTTCCTGCCTTATGTAACTTTCCTCCCAGGCTTAACATGCCCTATGCACTTCAGAGTGACTGTTAGTTATCTTTCTGTCTCTACCTTCCATCTCTCTGCACAATACTGTTGGACCAGAGACAGACACCTATCCCAAAGTATCCTTTAAACTTTAATTTTATTTTATCAGTACATGTCTTCAGTAGCTGCAGTTGTGCAGTTATCTTGGGGAGTGGTTGCATGTACACATGCATGTACATCCCCTTCCTTTCTCCTCCTCTAATTCCCCATCTTGGTTTTCATTCATGTTTTATGAATCCTAGCTCATGTTATGGCATACAATGTCTATTTTCATCGAGGTGATTAAATTCCTGTACATAGTTTATCTGTACTTACTTCCCCTTCCCCTTGCCCCCCTGTTCCTTTGGACCACTTCTTTGTTGCAAGGGATCCATCCCCTGTCCCCTTTTATCCACCCTGTATTATTCTCCTTATTTGTGTTTTGCCTCATTCAAGTACAACATACCATATGATATTTAGGCTTGTGTGTCTGATTTATTTCACTCAACATTGTGTTTTCCGGGTGCATCCATTTTCTCATAAACATCTCAACTTTGTCTCAATGATCTTTCTAATAAGTTTTCTCTAAACACACCATGGTATCCTACTCAACCTTGACCTCTCAGAAATGGCTCTAGCTCTTTCCTTAACTGGTGAAAACCTGAGTAGTGTTACATTATACCTCCCAAACGCATTAATCCAGGGGCTTGCCAGTGATCTGAATAGTTTGGTTAGAATAAATAAGCTGGGTTACCTACATTGTTTCCCTGAAGAAACTGGACTCTGAGGTGTATTAATTGTGGGACACCGAGAGTAAGATTATGAGGTGATTACTAAGTTGCTTTCGGATGTCATTAAAATTTTTCAGATATCCTTAAAATGCCCCATGTTCCTGACATGTAACCTGAGCCACTAGATTAAATTTTGCCCATTTGTAACCAAAAGAGCCCTGACTCGTTGGCTAGATCACCACAACTATAGTTCCATGCTCTTTGCCTATGGCGAATTCCTGGTTAAGTGGCTCACTATAAGAATGATGCTCCTTTTTTCTGATGTTCCTTTTCTGTCTGAATGTTCCTTTTCTGTCAGTCTACAGATGTCTCAAATTTGTCTTTCTATTTTACATTTAAATGATTGTATATGTGTGTGTTCAGTGTTTCTCTTAGTGTGAAAATAAAATATTTTCTTTTTTAAGGGATTGATACAAATAACCATTTCTCAGATGATAGCAAGAAACTCTGATTAGCGTGGCTTAACCATACCAGGGTTTATTCCCTTGTAAAAGGAAATTTCAGTCAGTAGCGCAAGGATGGTTTGAAAAGGAATCAGGCTTCTATTTTTCTTCTCTGAGGTTTGCCACATGACCCAAGAAGGCTACTGGAGCTCCAGCCAATCATCAGACATCATGTTAGCTAACTTTTGCTGTAGTAGTTCTTAGTAACAACTACCCCTAGACTCAGTGTCTCACTCCTAGATCTATAGTTCTGTTGGGGCACATCTCCTTGAGACTGGCTGAACTTGCTACATGTCGAAGTTTAGACCTGTTGCCTATTTCTCCATATTTTCCTCAGACCACTCTATACCTACATTACTGGCAGGAGCATATCAAAGACAATGAAACCAGGGGACTATATCCCAAGTCCCTATGCACATAGTGTGCAGTAACATCCCATAGGCCAAAGTAAGATGACCAAGACTAAAAGATGGGGACAAGAACACTCTGTATACAACAAAGAGTGGGGATATCATTTGGTAGCCTCCCCCAGAGGTGCAGGTGTTAAAGCCTTGGTTTCCAGTCTGTGGTGCTATTGGGAGGTGATGGAGTCTTTAGGAGGCGGGGCTTAGTGGAAGCAAGTTATATTATTTGGGGTATGCCTGTGAAAGTGATATTGGGACCCAATCCTTTCTGTCGTTTTCTTTTCTTCCTTGCCACCATGAGGTAGACAGATTTCCTCTGTCATATGCTCCTGACATGCTTTACTGTGTCACTATAGGCCCAAAACAACAGGGCCTCTGAAACTTAACCAAAATAAATCTTTCTTCCTTTTAAGCATATTATTTTAGATTTTTGTTATAGTAACAGAAAGTTTACTAACAGGTTGGTTGTCTAGTTTTATAAAGGAATGTAGTGAAGAATTAAAAAAATAATTTAACATATCACAGACATCATATCTAAGTGCCAGGGTCAAGAAAGGGCCTGAGGGACCATGGAATGCATCAGTAGGTCCGCCATGTCGGCATCTCCAAGGAGGCATCTGAAGGTTCCACTCAGAGCTTCCAGCTATGCTTCACTGGTCAGAAACTTTCCATATGGCCATTCTGCTGCAAGGGAGACTAGGAAACAAATTCTGTATTTCAGATTGAGTGTGCCCAGCTAAGCGGTGGGATTGTGTTACCAGGTCAGAAGTATAGACAACTGACAATTTCTTCCATAGTGTTCAGCAGGGTGCATTATGTTTATCTTTCCTTGTGAAGGGATCTTTAGTTAAATGTTCATCGTTATTGCTTAATATATATGTTTGAGTAATACGTACATGATGACCGGCCAGTAACTAAGCATTGCTACTTGTTGCTTTTCAAGGAAAAAAAAACATGTAATTTGATTTCTCCTTCACGAAAGTTGAACCTGTTTCTAAAACTTATTTCCCCCTAAATTTTAAATGGTAGGGTCAGGAAAAGTGGCTGCTAAAAACTTCTAAAAAACAAAAAAGTGTTTAAGTACTTCAGGGATATTTACTTCCAACAGCAATTTTCAAATAAGCTCTTCCTTGTTTTTTTTTTTTTTTTTTTTTTTTTTGCTCAAATGTCACCTTTCCTGACTGTCCAGCTTAAACAATGACACATCCTTTTTCCTTATTCTTCTCCGTACCACATCGCCATAGCTGGTTACTTTGTTACTTGTCTCTTCCCAAGAGAAGCAGAATGACTTGTAGGCACTGTACTTGTTATTTTGTCCACTGTTGGTGAACAGGCTTGCTGAAATTGGTCAGTGACAAAGACTGCGGATTACCTGGCCAACAAATCAGCTGCAATCAGGAGTTCTCGTTCTCCCAGCAGCTTCCTGGGGATGTTGCAGCCATGTTGTGACCCAGAGGCAATAAGTCCGAGGAGAAAAGGCAATATACTGAAGGTGGCCCTGTGGAAGTTGCAAAGAGATTGGGTCCTGGAGGCCATCCCTGCACAGCTGAAGAAATGTGGAGCGACCTTCTGGACTTCTTCTTATGTGGGATAAAGAAAAGTTCCTTCTGTTGAGCATAAATAACTTGGCAGAAGAGAAGTATCAGACTGACCTGACTGACGAGGCAAAAGCAACACTACCATACAGTCATGTCAGGGGCTATGGATATGATTTTCTGTGCTTTTATCTTCTCTCAGGGGGTGCCTGAGAGTCAGTACCTGAGGACATAGATCCCCCAGGCCAAGAACTGTGGCTGGAGACTGGACAGACCTGCAGCTCCGAGGATTTGCTATGCAAGGCTGAGAATGGGCCATTTCATAACTACGCCAGGGGTCAAAGAGCAGCCTGTAGATGGTATTCAGGAGCCAAGCGGCTTGAGGGGTGTTCCAAGGCCACAGTCAACCCTGAATTTGGGTGCCTAGTAGGGCTGCCCAGGACCTAGATTCAGGGTTGTTTGATCCCTGGGCTGAAGCAGGGGAAGAAAGTAGTCCGACAAGCCTCAGCCCTGCGCCTCGGGGACGGGCGAGGATTGCTGGCGGCCCCTGGGTGTGCCTTGGGACAGCCGCGTTGGGGCACACGCGGGGGCCGCGCCCGGCCTGTCCCGGGTTCCGCGGAGCCGCCTCCGCACGCTCAGGGGCGGGCGGGGCGGGGCCTCCGAGGGGTCTCCCGGGCTCGGGGGGTAGGTCGCGGGCGTGGACTCAAGTTCAAAGCCCGGCTGCGTCCGGCCTCCAGGGTCAGACGCGGGCGCGCCGCGGAGCCGGGGCGCGGCGGGAGGCTGCGGCGGCGGCGGGCGCGGTTGCTAAGCCCCGCGCCCCCGGAGACGCTCCCCGAGGCTGTCGCCGGGCGCGGCGCGGGGCGGCTGGAGGCTGCGAGAGGGGAGGGACCTCGGCGCGGGCTCGGCGCTGCTCGGCGCTCCCCGCCTGCCCGCGCCCGCTCGGCCGTCGAGCCTCGTCCCCGCGCTGCCTCCTCAGAGCCGGGCTCGCCCGGAGCCCGCCGCCGCGCCATGCCGGCCGCCACAGCCGCCCCGCGCCCGCCGCCGGCCCCGGCCCGGCCCGCCCCGGGCTGCCCCGCTCGGCCTGCGCCTGGTAAGTGCCGCGCGGGCGCCGCGCCGGTCCGGTCGGGCCGCCGCCGTGGCGAGGGCGCGGAGACTTCAGTTGCCCTCGCCCTGGACCCTGCTCCGTGCGGGATGGGGCAGCAGGGGGAGCGGAGCCAGGCCTCACCGGAGTGCCCATGGCACACTGTGTGTGTGTGTGTGTGTGTGTGTGTGTGTGTGTGTGCCCGCGCGCCCGCGCGCGCGTTCTTGGGTCTACACAGGTTGAAATTCGCTTGCTGGAGGTATCGCTGTACAGAGGTGGTTTCTTGTCTGCAGCCAGAGATGCCTCCCTGGAAAACGCACTAAGCATCTTGCGAGGTGCCCCAGGGCTGCAGAAGGGGCACGGCACCAGCGAAGCAGCTCACATTTCTTGAGCATCTCAATTGCCAGACACTTTCTCTAGAGTTCACCTCATTTCGTCCTTTCCACGAACTGTGAAGAAGGTGGAATTATCCCTATTTTTCAGATGAGAACACCGAGGCCTCCAGAGCTTGCACTTTGCCTAAGATCTTATCGCTTGAGGGTGGTAGCGCTGTAACTTGGACTCTGCTCTCCAGAGCTATCTGACCCACCTAAAAGAAAGGAAACTCTCCTTAGGACCGGATAAAGAGAGGGAAGAAAGAAAGGCAATTAGGAAAAACATTATAAAGAAAGGATTTGAAAATTAACAGGAAAAAAGCGGAAGGAGCCCGTGAAATACCTCGTCGACTAATTTCAAATACAGTATAGATCCTCCTTTAGCCCCTTCCGGTCTGGCTCTGGAGAGGAGGTGCAGCGAGGAGGGAAGACGGTTGTACTCCCGCTGGGCAGAGGTGTTCGGGATGCCTTCTCAGAGTGGCTGCCTGCTAGGAGTGGGGACTCAGGGGAAGTGTGGAGCCAACTAGTTTGTTATTCATTCCTCACAGTCATGTCTCCATTTCCCCCCCTCCTAGTTGACACCATTTTCTTTCCTTTCCTTGATGTATTGTCCGAGGTGATAGTTGTCACATTGAAGCAGGGTCCCCACCTTCATCACTGACTGTAGGCGTGGGGTAAGTCCTGCTTAGAGAGCTGATCTGTTGGGCGTAAGGTGGTGATCAGACCGAAAGAGGCATTTGCAGCAGTAGGCAAGCAGTGACTGTCCTTAGAGCAAGCGGGAGAAGTCCGGGCTCTAGGACATACAAAAGGGAGGGAGTGTCAGGTTTGCTCCTAGCCCACCTTTAGAAGAGCATTCGATTGCTCTGGGTGGGGCCGCAGAGTGCTTCGCTGGCAGTGGAAGACAGAAGCAGAAAATGATTTCTGAAGTGTGCTCTGTAACTCTTTTCATTTAGATTTAAAGGTCTTTGAACCAAGTCTACTTAGGGTGAACTTTGCCATCTTCATGCATATTGGTCCCTGAAGTGCTTTCGCTCCCACCTGCCACCCTCCTGCAGCTCTTTGTCAGAGGATGATCCTTGGTCACTTGTGTCTGTAGGAACTGGGAGCAGGGGGTGCCTGGAAATTTACATCTACCCCGGGGCAGGGAGCACTGGGTGCTGCGCTGTCCATAGCCCTGCTCCCTGGCCCTTTCGGTGGGATTCTGAGCGTGGAACTCTGTTTCCACAGATTCCCTGTGGAGCTGTGTCCAGTTGCCTTCTGCGTGTCTTGGCTTGGCTCACTTCCCGTGCTTTCCTCTCTTGTCTCACTTCACTCCCCTGCCAGTGTTTCCTAGGAGTACCTCCTTGTACACCATCACAGGAAAGCTGTCCAGGGTCTGACCCTAAGAAACCCAAATCAAAACATGCAGCCTTCTCCCGCTCATGTTTCTCTTCCTCTGGTATCCCAGAAAGCTATACGATCAGTAATAGGTGGCCTGTGCCAGCCTGTGGGGAGGCTTTGTTAGAGTTCACAAAGGATGCCCTCACCTGGGCAGATGGATCCTGGTACCCAGGCGCAGGATTGGGGGTGGGGCTCAGGGTCCATTAGCCCTCACCAGTGTGCCTCGGCAGCGCACACAAGGGTTAGCATTCTGGGTGGCAAGGTGCTTGGGTGTGGTACTTGGAAAAGCAAAAGCAAAAGGGAGAGTTGCTCAACTGTCCCAAGTTCTCATTTCTTCTTTTCTTTTTGCCTCCTTTTTCTCAGTTCAAGGGAAATCTCTCTCCCATGTTTTCCTGAATAGTTGAATATTTTAGGCAGATCTTTTGGTTTTCTCTGGACAAGCTGAGTAAATGTCTTAATATCTTTCTAAAGCCTTTCTAAAGCCTTTCTAACACCTTTCTAAAGGGAGGGGAATGGGCTGTGCTGAGCAGTGAGACAATAGTACCATACATAGGCTGCTATGGTGTGGCGGGGGCTTTTCAGTGGTCTCTGCCAGCCTGGCCTGTGGGCCTCCTGTCTCGACAGTGCAGCCACTGTAGCCGAGACAGGCTACTTTAATTGGAGATTTTTGCTTCATAGATTTCCTTTATTTGGGACCAGAGGCTCCTTGTATCACCATTTTCTCTGGTGGCCACCTGTTAATGTCTAAATTTGGCCCATCTGGTGGTGGAGCAGGGCCCCCTTTAAAGATACTTTTGTGGGAGAGTTCTTTGAAAATGATGTTTTTTGTCAACTGCCTGGTAATGCAGGTCAATAAAGGGAAATCCAGGAAGATGGAACAGTAGGAAGATCATTACTGGGAATCCGGGCAGGGTGTTGGATTCCATCCCCAGAGGTCTGCGGCCTTCGGATGACCTGGGGTAAAGGCTTGAACTTCTGTGGGAACCTCAGTGTCTTTACCTCTCTTTACTTAATGACATTCATCCAGCTGACCTCAGAGTGTTGTGTGATGATCAAAGGGGAAATATTTTTATTGACTCATTAGTTATTGAGCAACCTTCTGAGCCCTTGCCAGGGACAAGTGGCAGTCTCCTGGAGATGGCGATGCATGCAGAGGCATCACGATGTGGGCTTAAGTGAGGAAGTAAACATCAGTTCAATGGTTGCATGAAGGGCCAGGGATGTCTGTAGAGCTGCCTGGGCTGTTCTTAAGGCTGTGTACGGAGACATTTACAAACATTAAATTGCCATAGAGTGTGTGATAATAGGGTTAGGGCTCTTGTGTCCGTGAGAAGTGCCTTCAAATCCTGGCTCTGACACTTCAAAACCATGTAATTCTTAGCACGGTACCCACGGTGCCTCAGTCTTCTCATGGTAAAGTGGGCATGCTCAAATTATTCTGAGAATTTAGTGCTATAAAACACTTGCCGAGTGTTACAAATGAAGCGTATTGTAATTAAAATTACCTCATAGTCAAAGAGCTTCTCTTTGTCTAACTTGGACCAGTGTTTTTCAAATATTTTAAGGTATTTCAGTCATCTACAGATCTTGTTAAAAAGCAGATTTAGATTTAGAAGGTCTGGGAAGCTGAGATTCTCCTTTCCTTGCTAGCTCCTTGTAGGTGTTGTTTATTTGGGGACCGCATTTGAGTTGGAGCTTTCCAGGTAAAGTTTGAAGTCTTTGTGGGAGCTGAAGAATAGTTTGGGGAGATAGGAGAGTTTGGGCAGTCCCCTAGAAGAAGTTCTTCCTGGCCGAATACTGTCTGCTTCTGCATGGTAGCTGTCATGCTATAAACATGAATAAACCATTGGCTCTATCACAGTGTGGT
The DNA here is from genome assembly GCA_004027595.1 of Dinomys branickii. Classification (NCBI taxonomy): domain Eukaryota; kingdom Metazoa; phylum Chordata; class Mammalia; order Rodentia; family Dinomyidae; genus Dinomys; species Dinomys branickii. Next base: position 43,364 of record PVLD010004788.1, read on the forward strand.
GAGATGGAGTAGGTGTCATAAGGTCAGACACTGAAAGATGTGATTGTGACATGGTAAGATAAGCACTTGCTAGAGATTGTAGGTAATGGAGAGAGTGGGAAGAGTGTTGGGAAAATGTCCTGGTGGTAATTATGTCTAAAGTGGATTTTGAAAAAATTCTGTGGCTGGCATGGAGGAAGACAGCAGAAGAGTGTGGAGGGAGGGTATGCTAGGATCCCGGACACCTGTGCAAATGCAGGGTGAAAGTGTTTGGTGTGTTTGTGTCATGGAACTCAGAGTCATTTGGAGCATGGAGCGTGATAGCAAGGGCTTGGTGGGTGCAGGGTTCTATTTGTGAAGCTTAATTAGTCACGATAGGCTGTGCTGCTGCAGCAGCAAATTAACTTCATCACTTTGCTAGCTTAAGCCAAGAAAGGTTACTTCCTCCTTAGCACTAGAATGTCTATGACGGGTCTGTGGCAGGCCATACTGACAGAGCTCTCCCAGCTTGCAGTCCCACCATCTGGTAAATGGGCCCTTTGTGGTCACAAGTACTGGAAGACAGTACGGGAGCTGCTCTGTGCCCCGTGTGGAACGAATGTTTATTGCTGCTGGTAGTCCATTGGCCAGAACTAAAACCATGAGGAACCTAGCAGTTGGAGGAGTAAATGGAAAGTTCAAGAAACATCAGTTTCTTCTGCATTTGCCTGAGACCAGAGTTTCTCAAAAGTTAATAACCTATGAATCTTTTTAAAGGAAAAATATTTGTAAATTCCCAGTATTGGTTTAAATTATTTTTATTATAATACAATTCAAATATGTAGTAACACTGGATAATGGTACACTTTTGATACTAAGAGCTCTCCATAGCCATAAAACCAAAATAAACATATAAATAAAATTTTATTAATACAGTTACAAACTGAATGCATTTGGACCAATGTCCTGAATTTAGAGTGATTTAATTTCATTTTTAAAATAACTAACGTGCTGGCTGGGGATATAGCTCAGTGGAATAAGCGCTTGCCTAGCAAGCGCAGGGTCCTGAGTTCGATCCCCAGTACCGCAAAAAAAAAAAAAAAAAAAAAAAAAAAAAAAAAAAAAAAAAAAAAAAAAAAAAAAAAAAAAAAAAAACTAACGTGCTGTTTCTTCCTAAAAATGGTCCTTTAAGTTTTATGAATTTGGTGCTATGTGCTATGATACATGGACATTGTGATGGCTCAGTTCTTGCATCAGTTCCCCCTCTGTGTATTGTCTGATCTATTATTTTCTCATTAGCCTATGATAATTAATACTTCTTGATGCTAACTACATTGATAATGCAAATATAGGGTGAAATTAGGTGGAAAAACTTGGTCATAACAGGGTCATTTAGATGATCCAGGCTACTAACAAAATTTATCATGAAAATGAAAACACAATGATAAACAAAAAACAATTTTTGAGAACTTGTGGACTCTCTAGAACATGTCTGAAGGTCTCCCAAGATTTCAGAAACAGGTGGAAAACCCACTGAAGTGCTTAGTGAAGGGGAGAGAGAGGATCCGTTTCCTGGGCTAGAGAATCACTTTGTCTGTGGTGTAGGGAGGTAGGCGAGGGGCAGGGAGGAAGGGCAGAGATAGTGAACCCTGGAGAGTGTTCGCAGGGAGTTGGGGAACGATGTGGGTACTAAGGCAACAGTTAAAGGAATGGAGTGGTGGAGGCATTAGGTCTGAGAGCCGTTTAGGGAAGCTCAAACTCACAGTCTTAGAGATGGCGTGTGGGAGATGGAAGTTAAGAAGTGTGAAACTAACTCTCTGTTGGGAACACTGAGGTGGCTGGTGGCACCAGTGACTAGTGAGGACTAGTCTTCACAGCAAGAAGAGAACAGCCTAGAACCACAAAGGTGGTCATCCAAACCACCTTTCATCAACCCGTCTTCTCTGCCATGGATTTTCCTGAACCAGTTTTTGAGAAACTGCTGCATCTTGTGGTGTCTATTTTTCCCTCTACAGAACATAGAATTAGTGGTTAAGAGGGTGAATCTAGTGGCTTTGTTAGTATTTTTGTTGTGCTTTCTGGTTCTGACCTTTTGGAACAGTTGCTAGCAACATTGTTCCCAGTGAAGCACTGCTTTTTTGTCCTCTACATGCTTAACAAAAGCAAAACCATTGAGAAAATTGGCGATGGCTTTGAGATAGAAGCTGTCATACACACCGTGTGAGATGTCTGCCTTCAGTTTCAAGAGCAAAGTCAACATTGCTTCCCTCTCTCTCCCCGCCCCCGCCCCTTTCTTTTAGACAGAGATGTTTTAAATTCTCTGAGGAGGGGCACAGTACAGGTTAGATGATCTCTAGGCAATTGCATAAAACAGGAAATGGAAACTACACTTTAGGGAAGTGGAGGGCAGAGAACATGAAGCTACACAGACAAACAAATAAACATGTCACAAACAAAATAAGCTTGTATGGTTACTAGAGTGAAGTCTTGTGTTAATTAAATTTTTTCAGTATTAAGTATTTTAAAATGTAACTTAGTGTTCCCTGTTTGTGTAAATGATTAACCTTATGCATCGGCTGATGGAAGAAACAAGAGCAAACACCAGAGGTGGTTTTTACCTCCTACTTGTGACAAACTTCTCTCTCCTGGCCACAGTATAGACATCGACTTCCTAGCGGAACCTTTGAGGTCCCCTAGGGGAACATGAAGCCTCTGTCTTCTGCACCACTGTGGAACTTGTGATGAAAGTCCTGTGAGCAAGTGCATGCCTGACCACTGCTCCTTGAAGCTGGACACTGAGTCTTTTTAACTCTATTCTTCTAACAGCAGTTTCTGTGCTCATGAGCTAGTGCATAATACCATACAAGAAACATCTCTGGGCCCCAGACTGGTTTGGAGGAACCAGTCTCCTAGCATTAACAGCTATGATCTTAGAAGTATCTCTTTCAGGAATGGGTTAGATGGGGTGGTTATTGAGTAACTTCACATATTGCTTTGGTTTCAGATGTTTGCAGCCAGAGTTCTCGGGAGCTTGGCTGTCTACATCTATGGCCAAGATGGTTGGTCCTGCCAGATGCTCATGTGTTCCCTTCCCCTAGCAGATTCCATCAGTCTGTGCTCATGGTCCCTGAGCACTCATACCTTTCGTGTTCTGAAGGGTCCCACTGCAAGCCATTGCAATGCTGTTTGGAGGCTTTCTCTGGTTGCAGGGGTATGGTGGTCCATTTTTGGTATAATCCAGAAAAGCTGGGCAGTTAATGCACTTTACACCAGCCTTAACTACTAGCAGAGAAGAACAAGTGGATAAATACCAATTGTTCTCTATCTTTGGTGGAAAGGCTGGGCCTGTTGAGGCATGTTTCACCGAATCTCTCTAGAGATTGACTTGTAGCAGGACTGAGCCCAAGTTGCTCAGAGCAGTAACCTGCCTGTTTGTGCCACTGCTTTGGCTCATTTCTCCATTCTGTTTCATTGCTTCCTGGGATCACCTCTCAAATCAACCCCAAGACATGCTTTGGGAAGGCCCAAGGAGGTCCCTTTGAGGCTGATTAAGATCACAGGACCCACTCTAGCTATTGCACTGTGAGTAGAAGTGCTACATGTCCTTTCTCGTGCAAGGCAGATAAGAGCCAGCGCACCCCACTCCTCTGTTCCCCTGCTGTGACAACCTTGGAGACTGTATTCTTCAAGTGGAAGGTCTGGTGTGGTAGAAAGCTGCTCAGTCCACACTGCAGCTTACAAAGTCAAAAAGTCTGTATTGTGGTAGCGCTTGACATTTTGGCATTTATCAGTCAAGGCACTTACCTGCCCGACACACAGTATCAGCACTGTTCTTTTGGGGTGTCATCCCTGAGATGAGCCTGTCCTCTGTGTCTCCCTCCTCTGCTGATCCATGAGAAATCTCAGGAGCTTTTACTCTTAATCTACTTTATGTATTTCACTTCCGAACTCCTCCCCTCTTCAGTGATTTGATTAATATTAAAGCAAAAATTGTGTTTTTATATGTTTTTTTAATTCATCTCTAAGTTATTTTGATATTTATGAAATGAAAATTTGAACTCATTTTATTTTCAAGTTATTAACCAATTGGTCCAGTATTGAGCAGAAATTATTCTGACCTTCCTGCTTGGTTTGTAATCATCTTTTATGTACATTGAAGATGCTATGTGAAGTACAGCCTATTTTGGGGCTGTTTTTTTCCCTTAAATTCTTGTGCAAGTACCAAGACATGGTAATTGTAGTTCTGGAATATATTTTCTATCTTCTTTACTTATTACTCATCTCTTTCTTGTCCTCCCTCAAAAACTGTATTAGCACTTAAATTGCATCAAACCTAGAAATGACAATTGGGAAGAAATGTGAACTGTCAGGCAAGTGAATTTAATTTATTAGGACCTCACATTCTGGAATGGACAGTTCTTTATGTGGATTTTCTAATTCCTCTTACAGTTTGTAGTTTTGTAATTATGTTAATCAGATACATTTCTTTAATGTTAATCAGATACATTCCTGTTAAAGTTATTTCTAGGAATATTCTATATGTTGACATTATAAATGCTATCACTTTTTCTTGGTATTTTTTTTAGATTATTATGATTATATAAGAAAGCTTTGTGTGTTTTTTTGTGTGTATATGATTTCCAAAATATATAGAACGTTGACATATAAATAGCATGAATATATATAATTAAACATCTTTTTGTCTCACAGTTGTGATTTCTGATTATATTTTGAAGTTAAAAACATGCAAAACTACTTCATGATGCTCTATAAGCTCTAACTGTCTTTCAGAATAAGCAAGTAGTTATGTCCTAGAATGGAGATAGATTTGTGGAGGGAGAAGTACAGATCAAAGGAGCACAGAGAAGTTGGGCATGCAAAAGGTAACATATGATCTTGTTCCCACAGACCAAGTATGGGGTGACAGATGCCATGAAACTAAACAGCTTGGGTTCGTTGTGTGTTTTCTCCTTCACACAAAATCTCTGGTACATTTACAGTTTCCCTGTAAGTGTCTGACTGGTCAGAGACCCTACTAGTCCAGACCTCAATGTCTTCTTTCATACTACTGGCATTTGTCCATAGTAACATATGTTTTGAGTCTGGATAGTAGAAGTTGATGTCACAGGTAAGCTCCTCTTCACTGATGCTAACGGCAGACCTGCCAGGTCATACTGGTTAATTTAAAGCTAAAGGAAAGGATATCACATCCCTGATCAAGGTCTCTCATATGTATGAATGAAGAAAACCATCATCACTGACTTTTCAATTTAGAAAGAAAAAAGAAACATAAATCAAAAGTACTAGGTTTAAGCTCCTTTCTGTTTATGAGACTTGGGGTCAAGTAATGTCAAGTATTGTAGACTTCCCCAGAAATCTGATTTATGATCAAGCTCCTGGATTCTGGGGTCTAGCTGTACTGTGTGTGCAAGGACTGCTGAAGCCTTTTCATGAATGCTATTGCATTAATTTAGAAATCTAAGTTAATGATTATTTTCTAAAAGATTGTCTAACTGACAATGTTTTGCTAGTTTTGCAGATCATATTTTCCAAGGTTATTGTATAGCATGAAAGGAAAATGGGCATCTCCTCTCAGTATGAGGAAGGAGGAACAGCTAGAGAATGTGAGAACCAGCTGACAAACTCTAGGGTTCCCCTGTTCCGGAATGTTTGTCATTTTCTTTTTTCCAACAGTCTCTGTCTATATTACCATGCAAAGACAGCAGTAGCTGCCTGGTTCTCTTTATGTTTAGTTACTTGCACTTTTCTCTGCCCTGAGTATGAAGTAAGTGTTTTTGTGAAGCTGTTTTCCTAGAGAGGAAAGGGGAGTGTTAGTGTTGAGGTGGGGGAGGGGGTTGGGAGACGGACTGCTATCTTTTCTTCTCCCCAGCATCTCTTGTGCTCACAAGCACAGTGTGTGGGCTTTTAAATAGCCTTAAGTGAGCATGTTAGCAATCAGAGAAGACAACATATGAAGCATTTTTATTTTATTTTATTGGGAGAAGAAGTGGGACTTTAAATGCTTGCTCATCTCTAGGGGAAAATAGGGAAGTTTTATATTTTCTACACTGCCTTGAGTAACTGTCAAAAATTTTCAGCAGTTTCTGGCTAGCTAGCTGTCTCCATCTGGAGATTGGCATCATGTTTTTTTTTTAACCTACGATTAACTATCATCTGCTAAAAACATAGCCAATAACAGTCATGTCTTTTCATAGCTTAGAAATGTTTTTCTTAAATGTTCTTACAGCTCCTTTCCTACTCTTGAGAGTACAAGCTTTTAGTGTAAAAGGCACAAAATTAGATATGGGGAAATCACTAATAATTACCACAAACTTCACTCATTCATGCACACATATTTTATTGAGTACTACATGCCACTGTGGTAGGCACAGTAATTTTGGTGAACTGGAATTAAATGATGATAGCAACATGTACCTGGTGGCTCTGGCATTAGTGCAGAGCTGGAGGGTTGAGGAGACAGAGGTTGTGCCTCTGCCCCTCAGTATATTACCATCAGCAGTGCTAAGTGCTATGGGCAAAAGTGAGATTGGTGAGTGAGAGTAGGGTGATCTTAGGGTCCTTAGCGAAGGCATTCTGGGGTGCGATGGTCCCTGGCAGATTTGAAGAAAGGAAGGAAGAAAGGAAGTATATGACAAAAATAATTTGGAGACACTCCAGGCATCTCTTGGTAATTAATTGCTTTTTAAAAAAAATAATACAGGACAGAAGGGATGCCTTTTACTTATGAATTCCGGAAGTGCCACATTTAGTTTAAAATTTATAGACCTTTCAATTTAGAGACCTTGCATAATTTTGAACATTAGCGTGGATGTTGAATCAGAACCTGAGATACAGATGTGCGTGTGATTATGGTGGGGAGGGTTCTGAGGAGATAAAGAAGTTGAGGGGGTGATTAGGGGATGGAGCTGAGGGAGGGTGTGGTCTCAGCTGGAGTCAGGGCTCAGCCAGAGCCCCTGGGGAGCTCTGGTGCATGTACTGCACCATGGAATTGTCCCCTGTTAAGTGGGGGCAGGTCTTTTGTTCCCTTTTGTGCCCCCAGGCAATCAGTCTGGCATTGATTATAGGCTACCCTTTTAAGACACAGTTGGATGTGTAACCTTCTGGGTATGCTGGCCAGTTCTCTTGGGATAATTGGCAAGTAATGGACCTTTAGCAGCCAACACTCATAAAAGCTAGTGGGGGGCACCTTTCTGGATCTGAGTGGGCACCTACTACACTGTCCACAACACTGTAGTGGACCTGTAGAAAGTTGATGATTGCCTAGCTTTAGATAAATTTGAGGGCAGAAGCAGGTGAAAAGCCCTAAACACGTAATTGCTTTGATTATCTAGCACCTACATGGAGTACCAAAGCTAAGAGGGTCCTCACTATATCTCTGCCGGCAGAGCACCTGGCAATCCTTGCTGCTGTGGGAGTCTTCATGGCCACCACCAGCCCAGCCACCCAGGTGGCTGCAAAACCGTAACAAGAGGACAGCCATGAGACCACTGACACATGCAGGGCACTCTTCTGCTGCTGCTGGAGCTGTAAGATGCCTGATGGGTGCTGGCTGCTAGCAGGATGTTGGCACCATGCCTTTCTCATTTTTAATTAGAGGAAAACCAAACCCAGTCTAAATTCCCATGTGGAAGAAATGCACCTTAACTACTTTATGTCAACATCATTCTTCTTTGTTTGGAATCTTAATATGCTTTGGGGCGGACATCTTCCTGTCTGTGAGGATATCAGGGAAAAGCTCACCTATGTATTGCCAGCTGGAGGAACTCTGAGTGACTGGCTTAGCAACTAGGGCAGAGCTAAATGGAGACTCTACTTAGGTGCTGGTGCCCATTGATGAGTCTGAGTTCTGATCCATTTTGTCTGGATGATCCATGAGTTCTGCTTTATTTCTTGGTTACAAATGATACCCCTAAACTTATCAGAGTCATTGTTCAAAAAATGTAAGTATCTGTGCAAGAATTGTTTTCGTTCTTGCTAACTAGCTGTGTGTGTTTTGGATAGTTGCTGATCTCCTTTTGTCTATGGTTGTTTTTCTCAGCTAGAGGTGCTGGGAAACTAGTAGGTGTCCATTCAATCCCAATGTGCAAAGCCTTTGCATCCAACACATTTCCCTTTCTTAGACTGGATTCATGACATCTGTTCACAAAGGAACTGTATTTCGGCATAAGGAATTTGTTATATATCTAATAATGAGGGGGAGAGTCTTAAGGTGCAGAATCTGACAGATATTCCACGTGTCTTTGCAGCCATGTAAGATTCATGAAGATTTAGAAAAGAGACAGATGTGCTCAGCCTCTCTGGAGAAAAAGATGAGGGTTTTGCTTTTCAAATGATTTCTGTGGTCTCATAGGTGTGGAGAAGCTCTGTCAAGCCTGGCATGAAAGTGGTATGGGACACAGACCAATGGAGACTTGCGTTGGTGAAGGCCCTTGAAGCTCCATAATCAGCAGAGCGAAGTAAACGCTAAAGTTTTATGAGTATCCAGGCAGCTGGAGGGAAAGTGGTCCCGAGGTGGGGTGTACTTTACTGTGTTCTTCCAAGTTAACGCTCCCAAAGAGCCTCTCTATGCAGCAAAATGCAGCCCAAACCAAGCTTACTGTGAATCTGTGACAATAGACAACAGAGATTAAAAATCCAGGTCGCCCGGAAATAACAGGCAGGCCTAGGAGTGATGCACTCTTGGAATTTTACTGAGTGGGCAGTGAAGCCCCAGGGATGAAATTGTGGATGAACTGGGAGTGGCGAGAGGAAACATTAAACCAGGGATGAGACTGATAGATCAGCTTTCATCACCAGAGAGAGCTCCGGTCAAAGCAAACCAGCCTCCAGTGTCTCAGAGAAGGACAGCGGGAGGGACGAGGTGGGTGGTGTCGGAGAGGCTGCCAGCGTTGGCATGGAAAGCTACAGATGAAGTAGCCCTGTCAGAAGAGGAGTAGGACAAGCTGCTTCCGAATTTATGGGAGACAAGAGGAGCCCACAAGCTGTGTGTGATGACATGGTTGGAAAGCAGGAAAAGAGTTCATCTGGAGGAAAAATGTTTGAAGATAAAGATTATTGCTCTGCCTGCTGGCACGTCCAAGCCTTGGGAGCAAGCAAGGTCATGTTACTATTAATGCTCAGCTCGCTGAGTCTCAGTGGCCCCACTGCTCACACAGGTCCTCTGCCAGTGTCCCCAGAGCCCTACGGGCAATATGCCCCCTGCGCTCAGGTACATTGTGGCCCTGCTTCTTCCTCCAGTCAGTATGTCCCCCGTTCTCTCCCTGTGCTGCCCTACCGTTGTCACTGTTCCCCAAGGCCCTTCCTGGCCTGGCTCCTGCTGAGGGTGCCTGGGGCCCAGGCCTGTGCTGGGGAAGGCAGTGGCTGTTCTCTCTCCCCTGGCTGTGCCTGGTCACCCTGCCTCACAGAGGCTCTAAAACACAGTTCCTTGCATGTCTGCCTTTCTTCCCCTTCCCTAAAGGCACATAAGTCAGCTTCTCTGCGATTGGGCGCTGTGCTCATCCCTCTTGTCACCGCCTCCTGGATCTGCTGCCTCCCCTGGGGGTCTGCAGTTGCCTGGGCACTAGACACTTTCCTCCCATTTCACCCATTCTTTGCCTACCCATATGGCAGCTGGTACAAAGAGCTTCTGGAGATCCATGCCCCCAGGGTCTTTGTGGCTTTCCGGGTTTAGGGATCTCTCCTATTAGGATTTTTTTTTTTTTTTTTTTGGTCTTTTTGAGACAAGGTGTCACTATGCAGTTCAGGATGAGCTCATTTTGTAGCCCAGGCTGGTCTCGAACTCATAATGATCCTGCTGCTTCAGCCTCCTGAGTGCTGGGATAGCAGCCATGCTATGCTTTCCTGTTAGGATTGCATATTTTGGTTCTACTAACCCTACTGGCAAAGCAAGAGATAGTTTCAAACCTTGCATCTTAAGCTAATGTGGCTCACACAACCTGGGGGTCTTGTTAAAATCCAGGATCTGATTATCAGGTCTGATGAGAGCCTGAAGCTTTGTGTGTCTGTGAAGCTCAGGGAGACTGATTCTATTGGTCCTGTTTGGAGAGTGAAGGGGGTGAAGATCTTTCACCCCCAGATATATCACTTTGCTGCTGGATTATTTTGAACTGAAGGGAATTGAGAAACAGCAGATATAGAAAAAGCCCTTTACCTTCCCTCAGTTTGTGCAACTCAGGACAGAAATTTTGCTTTGTGAAGTTGACCCTCTTTCCTATCTTGGACCAGGAAGAGGAAAATGACTTTTAATTACCATACAGGTCTCTAAATTCCCTTCAGCTAGAGATGACCTGGAGAGGAATCTTCCTGGCAAGCCTCACTGAAATAATCCTTATTTCCTTTCCTCTTTCTATACAGTTTATTTATATTTTATTGCCCCTAGAAGTGCAAACCTTTTGGTTTTGTCTTGTCGCTCTCTGCAGACGTATTACCCTTTGTTAAAACAGTATGCACACATTTGGTTCTTTACTATCTTTTCTGAGATTTTCACTTTATTCCTATGTGCTCCCTCATACGAATATGAAATAAACCTTCTCTTGTCACTTTATCTTTTGTCAGTTTCTTTTGCAGGACCCTAACTACTGAGTCTAAGGGAACAGAGAGAAATAGTTCTTCTTCAACAATAATCAAATTCTAGATCATTTCCTCTGCCATTTTTATATATTTGCTGTACTTAAAACCTTGTGCAAAGAGACCCTTGGCTGGGCTTTTTGTTTCACTTGCACCGGTAGTGCCGTGTTTTAATATTACATCAAAAATTACTTACTTTGTGAGAGTAGCTATGTGTTGGAGACCACACTCCTAGAAGACTCTGGCATTTCTCGCTATGTCCTTGCTGCTCAAACTGTGCTCCAGGGGTCGGCTATGTCAGTGTCACCTCAGACTTTGTTAGAAATGCAGATCTAAGATCCCACCCCAGAGAGACTGTCAGGACTTGTATTTTAACTATCTTCTTGGATGGTTTGTGTTTGTGTTGACATTGTGTCCTGTTGCAGAAGTCACCTGCAGTAGGACACAGCCAATAGGAGCTGCTGGTTTAACCACTTCTACAGGACACATAAAGGAGATAGTCTGCTATAGCAGGAGAAGGTTGATGCCTTAGCTGTCTGTCTTCCTTGTCTGGGGTGTCTTTAGGGTGTCCGCTGGTATCCTAGGACCTCTGGGAAGAGAGAAAGTTGCATCTGGCTCTCACGGAGGGTGGGAGTTTTCAGACAACATAGCCAGTGGGGGAGGCATTGTGGCAGGGTGCTGAATGGATGGAAAACAGCAGACCAAATGAGGGTGAGTGGGAAAATCCAGAGAGGGAGGATGGAAATTACCAAAGCGGTCAAGGGTAAGCCTTAATGGTGAGGAACAGAATGCTTACTTGAGAAAATACTCCTACAAGTCAGGTGTGGCGGCACATGCCTGTAATCCCAGAACTCTGGGAGACTGAACTAGAGGATCCCAAGTTTGAGCCCCGCTTGGGCAACTTGGTAATTTAGCAAGAACCGACCTGAAAATAAAAAAAAGGGCTAGGGAGGTAGTTTTCTTAAAGCCCTGGGTTCTGTCCCCAGTACTGAAAACAAAACAACCAAACCAAACCAAACCAAACCAAACCAAAACAAACCCTAAAAGAACTGAGGGAGTACAGGACAGGTACGGTGACTTAAAAGTGGCTTTGGTGGTCAATCCTGTGTTCAAATCAGCAGTAATTTAGAACAAAAATATCAGCCATATTCTTGATGGGACAGAATAAGGACTGGTACATACTCCTCACTCAGAGACCATATCGACTTACATGCCTATGGCAGGAGGTGCTGGGGACCCTTGGCATGGGTGATCAGCAGACCAAAGCGGACCCAGAAAAGAGACACTTTCTGAGATAAGAGCAGGACAGATGTTTTTATTTACTCTCCCTGATACCTCAGTCAGTGTTGCATTGTTGGCAAAGAAGATAGATGGTTACAACATTAACTGGGGCTTGGAGTGTCATCCGTGATGGCAGCACCAAGAAACAGCACAGCACTTTCATATTATTACCTCACCCTTATTAATTTCTCCAGTTTTGATGATACAGACATTAGCTAGGCTTCTCAGTTACAAAATGGTAGTAGTTTTAAAGCTTGAAGCTTAGTGAGAGGCTGTGTTTCAATTTTAATTTATTTAGAAAACTCTCCATGGGATGTTTGTATAATCAAATGGAAATTCACAATGTTTCTTCTGCCTCACATCAGCATATGGGCAAAATGAGTCTGTTCCCAAACAGCCCCTGGAAAATGTTCAGGAAAACAATTACTGAGTGAAAGGGAAAATTGTTTCAGATAGTCCTTCTCTGTCTCCTCCTGAGCGAAGAGTCCCTCAGCACAGCACAGGGAGACCACAAGTGATATCTGGTGAAAACCCCCAAGAAACAGAGTATTTTAAGGGAAGATTCCCTATCAGGAAGAAGGGAATTAATAATATTCTTTTAGGTTATTTTCATATTGGCTATTACTAGATATTTTTAAATCTCTACTTTCCATTTCTTTAGTACACATAGCTTGAAAAAGCTTAAAGAACACTTAGATATTATCTGTGTCTATTGTAACAATTTGGATGTGATTCTCCTTTTTCTTTTTTATGTGTGTTATTACAGCTTTCCAAGGTTCCAAGGTGAGAATTGAAAGCTTATACTGATCACAGATGTAGTTTTTATTTGTGTTTTAATTAGATACCTGTGTTATCACTGTATGACCAAGAAAAGGCAAGCTCTGTGATTAAAAAGACGGTGTAAAAAATGAATTTTTATTGTTTTTCTCTTCATTTTGAACTTGATGATTAGCAGCTAATGATATCACTAGAAAATGTTACAATAAATTCTTGGACAGGCACCTGGGCTAATGTGATTTCCAGTCACTTTGGTAAACTTTCCAGACTAATAAAGTGTAGAGCTGGTCTCATTATGGAATCAAGCAGTGGAAACTCACCTGAACTGTGGAAACAGAGAGGAGGCATGGCTTCTGGGAGCCAGATCTGTTCTTGGCCGTCGTGGCACGCTGTGCTGGTTCAGTAACTGAGTTTATTGCCTTACACTAAAGTTACAGCCTCCGAGGATCACTGAGCAGGAATTTGGTCCATCTCCCCAGGAGACTTGTGTGGTTGGGTTTGCTGAAGTGTTTCTTTTAATGTTCCATCATGACTGGTTTTCTAATTCAGTCACTACACAAATGACAGATTCATCCTACTGAGTCATATTTAAATTCATATTCTCTGTGGCCTTCAGGTGTACCTTGGTTTGGGGGAAATCCAAGGTTGAAAGACTTTTCTCTTTTTTTCTAATTAAAAAAATTACTTTAAAGAAAAAAAACATGAAAAAAGAAAAAAAAAATCCCAAAATGATGTGGTAGGAGGTTAACAATTATTACTGTATTGCATACTGTTATCTTTAGTTACTCAGAGAAAAGGGAAAGGGAATATATATAAGTTAAGATAGTTACACAACTACTTTCTCTTAGTTCTTTGGAAAGATAGGTTTATGCTCATAGTGTTTGGACAATTAAATGCCTAATCTTGCACCCTACCTTCTTTTAGAGTGGGGTAAAAGCACAGTTGACATGCCCACTTAGACTAAGCAGGGTGTTGGACACCATCAGCATGAATAAGACATTAACACTGTTTAGCAGGCAAGAAAACAGAGGTTCAGAGGGATTATGTAATGTTCTTAGGGACACACAGCTAATAAGAGCCTGGTAGGGCCAGCATTTAAATGAGGTCTTTGGAATGTGTTCAGCATTCTTTGTACAATTCTAGTATTTTCTTTTTCTTTCTTTTTTTTATTATTTTTTATTTTGAAGCAAAAAACAATGATAAAACAGTTTCAAAACAGGTTGCTAGGAGAGTTACAGGAATTAATACATTGCATATGTTGTCTTCATAGTAGTTATTCAGAGTACAAAATATAGGCATGAGATCTTGTCTGTATAATATTAGAACAAAGCTTCCTTTTCATTGAACTAAGAGAAGCTAGCTGAATAACTATCTTAACAATCTTGTGTATACATATATTTTTTCTTTTTTCCTTTCTTCCTTTCCCCTTTCCCCATCACAGTTTGTCTTTTCTTTTCAACAATTTCTTCCCAATTCACAATATCTACTCTACATTTTGGATCTTATTTACTTGTTCAGTTTTTCACACTAGTGAGACAATATGATGTTTACATATGTAGTTCTCATTTATTTCACTTATGAGTATGGTCTGGAGTTGCATCCATTTACTTTTTAAAAAAATCCAGTTTACTCTTGTTTATAGCTGAGTAGTACTCCATTATATAAAAAAACCCATATCTTTTTTTTTTTTTATCCATTCCTAGGTTGTTGGACATTTAGGCTGTTTCCAAGATTTAGCTATTATAAAATGTGCTGCTATAAACATGGGTGCACATATATCACTGTTGTATTATGTTTTTAATTCTTGTGAAAATACACATCAAAGGAATAGCTGGGCCTAATGGAACTTCTAGTCATAGATTTTTGAGGACTCTCCACACTGATTTCCAGACGTAGCACCACAAACAGTAGAAAAGGGTTCCTTTTTCCCCACAGACCTACCAGCATTTGTTACTGGTTGATTTTTTGATGATAGCCATTCTGTCTGGAGTGAGGTGGAATCTCAGTGTTGTTTTAATTGCTTTTCTTGAATAACCAATGATGTTGAAGATTTTTTCGTGTATTTATTTGCTATTTGTATTTCTTTACCTGAGAAGTGTCTATTCATCTCTGATGCTCACTTTTGGACTGGGTCTTTGAATTTGGGGGATCTGATTTTTTTCAGTTCTTTATGTGTTCTGGTATTAGTCCTTTGTCTGTGGGACAACTGACTATAATTTCTTCCTGCTCTGTGGGTTGTCTTTTCACTTCATTGGTCATTTTATTTGTTGTGCAAAAGCTTTGTAGATTTAATATCCAAATTCAGTAGTGTATCAGGATAGAGACTCAACATTCAAGAATCAGTAGCATTCCTGTACAAAAGCAACAAACTCACAGAGAGAGAAATTAGGAAAAGCACATCTTTCACAATAGCACCTAAAGAATAAAATAGTTAGGGATCAATCTAAAAAAAGATGTAAAAGATCTGTATAGTGAAAATTATAGTACCCCTAAAAAGGAGATCAGAGAGGATATCAAAAAGTGGAAAGAATTCCTTGCTCTTGGATAGGAAGAACCAACATGCTGAAAATGGTCATACTCCCAAAACTACCATGCAGATTAATGCAATCCCAATCAAAATACCATTAGCATACCTCACAGATCTAGAGAAAACATTTCTAAAATTCTTTTGGAACAAGAAAAGACCTGCATTAGCTAAAGGAATTTTGGGCAATAAAGATAAGTTAGGGAGCATCACAATCCCAGACCTGAAATTATACTACAAAGCTACTGTGATAAAATCAGCATGGTACTGGCAAAAAAGACAGGCCTGAGGATCAGTGGAACGGAATAGAAGATGCCGACACAACTACAAACACACTCGCACATCTTGTCTTTGACAAAGAAGACAAATACATTCACTGGAAGAAAGATAGTCTCTTCAAAAAATGGTCCTGGAAAAACTGACTTTCCACATGCCAAAGACTATAACTTTGCACAGTTCTTAATGAAGCCTTCTTGAATGTGGAAGAAATAGTCTGCCCTTCCCTATCCATATTAGTTGTTCTTTATAAATGCTATCTTGGCACATTTCCTTATGGAACATGGGTGTCTGTGATCATGTTTTCTTTTCACTTCATTTATTTAATCTACTTAGGAAGTCTGGTTTTATTTTTACATGCACAGAGTAGATTTTTATTTTTTATAATTAATTTTATTGGCACATTTTTGGCATACATAATGACCACATTCATCACAGACAATTTGTACTTACACTAAATATATCTTAATTCTTTTTTACCTATTCCCTCCCTTCCCTTCAACCTTTCTTACCCTTTCTATTTACAAAACTTTGTTTTTATTGTTTTCCTTCCATTCTTTTTTTATCCCTACTTCCTTCCTTCCCTTCCCCCTCCCTCCTCCCTTGTTCACCTCATTTGAACATTTTCTTCCTACTTCCCAATATCTATACTCCATTTTGGCCCTTATTTACATTTGGGTTTCTCACAGAAGAGAAAAAATGTAATATTTAAACATGTGCATCTGATTTATTTCCCTTAAAATTAAGGTCTATCTCAAGGTCCATCCATTTACCTAAAACTATCTCAAGTTTATCATTCTTTATGGCAGAGTAGTACTCCAGTATGTATGAAAACCACATTTTCTTCATATATTCATCCATTGATGGGCATATGTGCTGTTCCAAAAATTTATCTGCTATAAACATTTTTGAGGAATCTCCATACCGATTTCCATAGTGGTTGCACCAACTTACACTCTCACCATCAGTGGAGAAGGATTCCTTTTCCCTCACAGCCTCACTGGCATTTGTTATTGGTGGATTTATTCATGATGGCCATTCTTTCTAGAGTGAGATGGAATCTCAGTATTGTTTTAATTTGCATTTTTCAAATGACCAGTGATCTTGAATATTTTTTCATATATTTATTTGCTATTTGTACTTCTTCATCTGAGAAGTGTTACTCATTTCAGATGACCATTTTTGGATTAGGTCTTTAAATTTGGGGTCCTGATTTTTGGAGTTCTTTATATATTCTAGATACTAGTCCTTTGAGGAATAGCTGCTAAAAATTTATGTCATTCTTTTGCTATACAAAAGCTTTTTAATATGATGTGATCCCGGTTGTTGATTCTTTGTAATATTTCCTATATGATTATGGTTTTGTTAATAAAGTCTGTGTCTACACCTACATCTTCCAGAGTTTTACCTATTCTATCTTTCAGCAGGTTAAGTGTTTCTGTTTTAGATCTTTGGTCCACTGTGATTTTATTCTAGCACATGGTGAGAAATATGGGTTCAGGTTTAATCTTCAGCATGTAAAAACCATTTATTAAAGAGGCTGTCTTTCTTCCTGTGAAAACATTTGGCCTCTTTGTGATAGATAAGGTGGTTAAGTGTGTTTGGAGTTGTTTCTACATCTTTTATTCTGTTCTATTGATCTTCAGGTCTGTTTGTTTTCCCCAATACGATGCTGTTTTATCACAGTAACTTTGCAGTATAATTTCAAGTCAGGAATTGTGATGCCCCCTGCCTTGCCTTTGTTGCCTAGAATTGCTTTTGGTATTATGGGTCTCTTGTGGTTTCATATGAATTTTGAGATTGTTTTCTCTAGATCTTGAGATATACTATTGGTATTTTCATTGAGATTGCATTTAATCTGTATGATAGTTTTGGAAGTACTGTCATTTTCACTATGTTGGTTCTGCCTATCCAACAAGACAGCATCTTTTTGGGTAGCTTAGGCTGGCCTTGAACTCATTATATAGCCTAGGCTGGCCTCAAACTTGAGGGGATCTGCCTACCTCAGCCTCCGGAGTACTGGGATTACAGGTGTGTGGCCACCACAGCTGACAGGAGGTCTGTTGCATGGTGACTGCTGGTGCTGAAAGCAATGGCAGCAAGAGCTGAGACTGTGACTAGATATTTGTGCTGGGAACACAAATTTTGGTTGGTAACTTGCTTCCAAATCTCCAGTGTGCACTTTGTATATGAAGATAAAGCAGAAGAATTTGCATAATGGATAGTCTCTGCCTTTGGAGCACTTACAGTTTATTTGAGGAGGAAAATATTTACATCTACTAAGATGAAGTAGCAATTAGCTGAGTTGTGCAGCAAGTGAGAGCAGATGTTCTGCATCCACATGCTAGAGTTATGTCATAAGCATTTGTGCTAAATTGTTCAACAAGTGCTTCAGAGGAGGGAGCTATCAATGTGAACTTGTGAGGGTGAGTCAGGTGTGGTGGCAGATGTGGACTATAGGCCTTACAAAATGGTGAGACTTGGGTGGGTGAAGGGGTGAGGTAGACTGGGGTTGGGATGGATGTGTTGTGGAGGGCCTTACATACCGCACTGAGGGGCCTGGGATTTCCCTTGATGATGGTAATAAGGAGATACTGTAAATTTTAGAGCAGAAGAGGGACTTAACAAAAGCAATACATATTTCTTTTCTATATGTAGGGTTAATTTGACACTGCAGAAAATCCCTGTAAACCTTCGTATTGGGGGGATGTGAACCAAAAGTAGCAGTACTGTCAAGTAGAGGCCAATTCATATGCTATAGGAAATTATAGCAAAACTATATTACAAGAACATGTTTTCCCTTTGTTGCTTTCTCAGAAGCTTCTAGCATGGTGGCTGAGGACTGGGGATTAAGGTGTTTAATTTTTGCTATCTATACCTTCTACAGTTTCATAAACCATTTACAGCTGATGTAGAGATGATGTATGCATTATTATACTAGATTATATTAGATTGAGCCATCTGTAATTTCTGCTTCTGTAGGTCAAAGTTATAGAACTATCGGTATTTTCATATGGTTCCGTTTCATTGATTTTACAAGCAGAGTTGTTGGAGATGGATAGATGCATTTGGTCTTTGGCTATCTACTTAGGCTGAATGGGGTGGGTACCAGCACAGTGACGCTATGCTTAGGCTGAAAATACTGGTATGCAGTAGTCCTGCGGGATGAGAACCTTCCTGGACTGAGCCCATGGCCCAGGGAATGTGCTGCTGCCCTCCGCCTCATGTTTGCTTTACCTGACTGTGAACCAGGCATTTAGAGTATCCTTATTTTTTCTCTTGTAAAGCAGAAAACTGCTGTACAATAAAATCTTTAAAGGAAGATGGAGGCAATGTAAAAGAGATTAAAAATTGGTTGCATTTTTCTGGTGTTCCCCAGGAGTGTGATGCACTCAGAGTGGAGTGTACCATTTCTGTAGGTGAGTTATGATGGTAAAGGTAAGGGACTGAGTTCTCACTTGTGCCAAGACAAGGAGGCTTGAAGGAGTTTGGGAATCCCTGGACAGTGCACTGAATATGCCTGATATTGGTGTGGCAGAGGCTGATCTGTTCTGTCTTTACATTATTTTTGACAGTACCCCGGGATGAAAATTCCTCTGTTTTTATTTTAAAGAGAATTAAAAAAAAAGAGAAAAACAAAAACAAAACAACCAAAAACAATGAAATGGTAAGAATTTAAAAACAAGATGATAGGAAATTAGCAATGGTTGTTATATTACATAATTGTTATCTTCAAAGTGTTTGCTCAGATTATCAGATATAGGTATGCAAGATTGATCAAACAATTTAGCATTACCTGTTTATTTCAACAAACCAATAGAAATTAGTAGTACAAGGATCTTAGCTATCATATATATATTTCCCTTCCTTCTTTTCTCCTTTCCCCCATCCCAGTTATTCTTTCCTTTAAAGAGAGATAAATATAACAATGAAACCAAATTTCAAAACAGGTTACTAGGACAGGTACAATAGTTGATATATTGTGTATTGTTGTCTCCTAGTAGTTACTCAGAGTAGAAGATATAGGCATGGTATCTTGTTTGTACAATATTAACACAAATATTTCTTCTTAATGAACTAAGAGAAACTAGCTGTATAACAATTTTTTTATTTTAAAGAGAATAAAAAACAATAACAAAATAACAACATCTTGTCTAGTGAAACAATCTTAACTATATTGTATATACATATATTTTTTCTTTCTTTCTCCCCTTTCCCCATCACAGTTTGTATTTTATTTTTAATAGGTTCTTCCCAATTCACAATATCTATTGTACATGTCAGATCTTATTCACTTGTTTGTTTTTTTCACACTAGTGAGACAATGCGATGTTTACACATATGGGTCTGATTTATTTCACTTATGAGTATGTTCTCCAGTTGCATCCATTTACCTATAAAAGACTCCCTTTTATCCTTCTTATGGCTGAGTAGTACTCCATTACATTAAAAAAAACACATCTTTTGTATCCATTCCTTTGTTGATGGGCATTTGGGTTATTTCCAGGATTTAGCTATTACAAATTGTGCTGTTATAAACACGGGTGCACATATCATCACTATTGTTTTATGTTTTTAATTCTTCTGGGAAGATATCTAGAAGGGGGATAGCGGGGTCAAATGGGACCTCCAATCCCAGTTTTTTGTTGTTGTTCTTTTGGGGGGGTTCTGGGAAATGAGCTCAGGACCTCACTCTTGCTAGGAGTCTCAGTTTTTTTAGGGCTTTCCAGACTGATTTCCACATTGGTTGTATCAGTCTGCACTCCCACCAAGAGTGAAGAAATGTTCTTTTTTCTTCACAGCCACTCCAGCATTTGTTACCAGTTGATTTTTTGATGACAGCCATTCTTTCTGGGGTGAAGTGGAATCTCAGTGTTGTTTTAATTTGCATCTCTCAAATGACTAATGATGTTGAGCATTTTTTCATGTATTTATTTGCCATTTGTATTTCTTCATCTTAGAAGGGTGTATTCATCCTCTGATGCCCACTTTTAGATTGGGTCTTTGAATTTGGAAAGTCTGATTCTTTTCAATTCTCTATATACTCTGGATGTAAGTCCTTTGTCTGAGGGACAACTGGCTATAGTTTTTCCTACTCTATGAGTTGTTTTTCACTTTGTTGGTGATTTCTTTGTTGTGCAAAGCTTTTTAGTAAGGTGAGATCCCAGTTGTTGATTCTTTCTTCTATTTCCCTTGCCCTCTGGGTTTTGTTCATGAAGTCTCCCTACACTTATGTCTTTGAGACTTCTACCTACTTTCTCTTCCAGTAGCTTTGGTGTTTCTATTTTAATATTTAGATCTTTAATCCTTTTTTACTTTAACTTAGTGCATGGTGATAGATACGGATCTAGCTTTCATCTTCAGTATGTGGAAAGCCAAATTTCCCAGCACTATTTATTAAACAGACTATCTTCCTTCCAGTGGACATATTTGGCTCCTTTGTCAAAGATAAGGGGTGTGTGTTTGGGGGTGCAACTGCATCTTCTGTTCTGCTACACTGACCCTCAGGCCTGTGTTTTTGCCAAACCCACGCTGATTTTATCATAATAGCTTTGTGTATAATTTCAGATCTGGGATTGTATCGGCCCTGATTTGCCTTCATTGTCCAGAGTTGCTTTTGCTATTCTAGGTCTTTTCTGGCTCCAAATGAGATTCAAGAATGTTTTCTGCAGGTCTGTGAGGTATGTTAATGGTATTTGCATTGAAATTATGTTAAATCTGTATAGCAGTTTTGGGAGTATGGCCATTTTCACTATGTTGGTTCTTCCTATCCAAGAGGAAGGAGTATCTTACCATTTTCTGATATCCTCCTCAATCTCCTCTTTTGGGGTATTGTGATTTTCACTATCCACATCCTTTACATCCTTTGTTAGATTAATACCTAAGTGTTTTATTTTTTTTGGATGATATCAAGAAGAATGTGCTTTCCCTAATTTCTCTGTGAGCTTGCTGCTTGTGTACAGGAATGCTATTGACTTCTGAGTGTTAAATTTGTATTGTGCTATACTACTGAATTTGGATATTAACTCTAGGAGTCTTTTGGTGGAGTTTTTCGGATCTTCTGTGTTAAGTATCATGTCTGCAAATAATGATAATTTAACTTTTTCCTTTCTTATCCTTATCCCTTTTATTTCTTGTTCATGACTAATTGCTCTAGGTAATGTTTCTTGAACTATGTTGAATAGGAGTAATGATAATGGACATCCTTGCTTTGTTCCTGATTTTAGAGTGAAAGCCTTCAGTTTTTGACTATTTAATATGATGTTAGGTGTTGGTTTGTCATAAATGGCTTTTATAAAATTGAGGTAAAGACCATCTATTCCAATTTTCTGTAGGGATTTTTTAATGAATAAGCGTTGGACTTTGTCAAAAGCTTTTTCTATACCTGTTGAGATAATCATGTGGTTTTTGTCTTTGGTTTGGTTAATATGGTGTATTATGTTCATTGATTTTCATATGTTGACTCCTCTCCTGCATCCCTGGTATGAATCCTTCTTGGCCATGATGTATAATCTTCTTAATGATTTACTGCATTCTGTTTGCCATTATCTTATTAAGGATTTTTGCATCTATGTTCATTAGGGATATTGGTCTGTTGTTTTCCTTCTTGGTTGCATTTTTTTTCTGATTTTTGAATCAGTGTAATACTTGTAGGAATGACTTTGGAAGTGCTGCTTCCCTTTCAGTGTCCTTAAAGAGTTTCAGGATTAACAGCATTAGTTCTCTAAATTTTTTATAGAACTCCACAGTGAATCCGTCAGGGCCTGGGATTTTCATTGCTGGTAAATTTTAAATTATATTTTCAATTTTATTGGCTATTTTTGGGTTACTTTGAATTTTTATGTATTTTTCATTTAGTTTTGGTAATTCAGTTGTGTCTGGGAACCTGTCCATTTCTTTTGTGTTTTCCATCTTTTTAGAATATAGTAGGTAGGTGTTGATGATCTCTTGGACTTCTGTGGGGTCCATTTTTATTTCCCCCTTTTCATTCTTAATTACTTGAATTTGTGTTTTTTCTTTCCTTTTTTTGATGAGGTTGGCTAATGGTTTATCAATTTTATTTATTCTTCCAAAGAACCAATTTTTTGATACATTAATTCTTTGTATTGTTTTCTTATTGTCTACTGCATTGATTTCTTCTTTCATCTTCATAATTTCCTCCCTCATATAAGCTTTGTGTTTGATTCATTCTTTTTTTCTAGAAGCTTGAGGGTGGACATTAGGTTATTTGAGCTCATCCTGTTTTCTGAATGTGTGAGTTCATCACTATAAATTTTTTGTGTAGGACTGCTTTCACTGTGCCCCATAATTTTTGTTATGTCATAACAGTATTATTGTTTAATTGTATGTAGTGTTTAATTTCATCTTTAATATCCTCTGTGACCCATTGATTGTTCAGAAGGGTGTTTAATTTCCATGTGTTAATGTAGTTTTTGTGGTTTCCTTTGTCATTGATTTTCAATTTCATTGCACCATGGTCAGTTAGTTTGCTTGGGATGATTTCAGTTCCTCTATATTTAATAAAACATGTTTTGTCAGCTATTATATGCTCTATTTTGGAGAATGTCCCATGTGCAGCTGAGAAGAATGTGCATTCTATTATTTCTATTGTTTTCAGGGGGAACATTCTGTAGACATCTACCAAATTCATTTGTTCAGAGGCTTGGTTTAATTCTAATATATCTTTGTTGATTTTTTTGTCTAGTTGATATATCCATTTGTCAGAGTGGGCTATTAAAATCCCCCACTATAACTGTGTTAGTGCTTATTTGGTTTTTCATGTCAGTGAAGATTTCTTTTATGTAGTTGGGTGAACCTGTTTGGTGCATAAATATTTACGATTGTTGTCTCTTCTTGGAGTTTTCCCTTACCTAATATGTAGTGACTTTCTTTGTCTTTTTTGATCTGTTTTGTCTTAAAGTTTGCACTATCTGCTAAGAAAATTGTTACCCCTTCATTTTTCATGGTTCCTATGGCATGGAGAATTATTTTTCATCTTTGACTTTTAGCCTTTGAATTTCTTTTTGGGTTAAATGTTTTCATTGAATGAAGCATATTGTTGGCTCTTGCTTCTTCTTCTTCTTCTTCTTTTTTTTTTTTTTTTTTTTTTTTTTTTTTTTTTTTTTTTTTTTTTTTTTTTTTTTTTTTTTTTTTTTTTTTTTTTTTTTTTTTTTTTTTTTTTTTTTTTTTTTTTTTTTTTTTTTTTTTTTTTTGCTCTTGCTTCTGGATCCATTCTGCCAGTCTGTTTCTTTTGGTTGAGACCTTTTATATTGATGGTTATAACTGATATACATTGACTTTTCTTTTCCATGTTGTTTCATTTTTCCTGTTTTGTTTTTCCCCCTGTTGTTCTCTATCTTTCTGATCTGTTTAACTGCTTGCCCTGTCTTGTGGTTTCTTTCTGTTGGTGTTCCTATGCATGTGGTCTTTGTTATCTCTTTCTAATATTTCTTTTAGAGAATTCTGTAGAGCTAATTTAGTGCTTATACATTTCTTCAGTTACTCCTTGTCATGGAAGTATCTTATTTCTACATCAATTTTTAAGGATAATTTTGCTGGATACATCAATCTGGGTTGAAGGTTGTTTTCTTTAGGGCTTGAAATACTTCACTCAAAGCTCTCCTTGACTTGAAGGATTGTGTTGAGAAGTCTGCTATGATTCTGATGGGCTTTTTAAAATAGGCAATATGTTTCTTTTTTCTAGTTAATTTTAATATTTTGTTCTTGTATTGAATTTCTGGAATCTTTATTATGTCTTGGTGTGGACTTATTTTGGTGATGGGTATTTGGAGTTCTTTATGCTTCATTTATTTATATGGCAGATTCTTTATCCATGTTTGGAAAGTTTTCTGCCATTATTTCTATGAAGAAGCTTTTAATTATTTTTTGTGCTGTCTCCAGCTTTTTCAGTGATTCCAATCAGTTTTATGTTCTTCTTTGCTTCATCCTGTAGCTTTTGGACTGATTTTTTGTGGTTTCTTGTGACTTTTAAGGTATCTTTCTTTCCTTGGTTGTTAGTTGCATTCCTGTCTTCTAGAGTTGATATTCTATTCTTCCCTTTATTCAATCTACTGCATATACTTTCAGAGAAGTTTCTAATTTCTTGCATCTCTGTTTGTATCTGCCTCATTGATTGTATTTTTTGTCTGTTTTTCATTCATAATTTCCATCATTTTCCTGAGCTCCTCTATTTGTTTATCTGTGTCTGACTTAGTGTCTTTTATTTTCATAGTGATTTGTTTTTGTACCTTAGAGATTATTTTTTCTATGGCCTCTTCCATTTGTTTTTTCAATTCTGCTGCTATCATTTTAGAGAGTTCCATTTGTTGTCTTCCAATTTTCTTTATCTCTTTGTGTTCTGGACTTGTCCAGGGTGGGTTGGATATTTGGGATTGTATGTTGCTTCTTTGTCTTGTCATTTTCTATTTTCTCCTTTATTTTGTTTTCTGTGTTGATGCTTTCAGCTTTCTACTATTAGATAGCCTTCATCACTGATGTTGAGGCTTTCCTAGGAGCTGTCTATTCTTTCCTAGGAGATGTCTTCTCTTGCCAGCACCACAGTCTTGGGGCAATGGAGGAAGGAACAGAGTGAATTTACACTTCTTTCACTGCCACCACTGTCCCAGGTCGATGGAGAAAGTACCAGGCATGAAATTGTACTCCTTTCACTGATACTGCCTTCACAGTTCTCCCAAGCGCCTTCTTCACCCCTCCCACTGGAACCGCCATCCTGGGAAAATGAATGAGGTACAGGTCACAGGCTTACTTTCCTTCCCCTGGCACTGCTGACCCAGGATAATGGAGGGCTCACAAGGCACAGATTTATACTCTTCTTGCTGGAACTGCTGTCCTGGGAAAATTGAAGAGGGAGAGGTCCTCACTGTCTTTCTGCTGAAACTGCCAACCTGGTGCAGTAGAGGGCTCTTTGGGCACACTCTTCCCGCTGACACTGTCTTCACCCTTCCCACTGGAAATGCCATTCCCAGACAATGGAGGATGAGTTCAAGAGTTCCACTTGTGGAACCCTGTCTTAGTTAAGTGATGAGGTGCTACAGGGTGTTCTAATCATGAGAATTCAGGGCACATTTTGAGATATAGTCTTCCCAAACTGGCTTAGCCATCCCAAGAGCATATCTCGTTCTCCTGACCCAACACTGGGCATCCCTGGGCAAATTTACCCATCATCACATCCAGATGCTATAGTTCCTGTGTTTGGAATCTTGAGGCTGTTAGTCTCATTGTGGCTAGCATCTTTGTCATTGTAAGTCACCCCACAATATGCAAGGCTCGTCAGTATATGGCTTCATACCTCTCTGATACTCTACTGAAGACCTTTCTGTGGGACATTTCTTAACCTGTTCTATGCACAATTTCATAGCATTGTTAATGTATCCACTGAATGCTTCTTTGTCCTCTTGGTTCTCCCCTGAGAATCCTGCTCCTCTTTCTTTTCTGGAGTACAGAGTGTTTCTCTTTGAAGGACTATGGATTTGGAAGATAGGGCTCAGAATTTAGATTTTCAGGGCTTCTTTTGTGCTATTTTTTTCTTCTGTCTTATAATATCCCCTATTAAGCTTATATCATCCAGCAATTACTGTATATAGTGACTAGTCATATTTCTATATTACCAACATCTTCTGCCTCACCTTGAGTTTTACCTTCATTTTTGATAGCTTCAGTAGCCACATGGACAAACTGTCTAGCCCCATACAGTGGTTCCTTGTCCCCTTACTGGGGAAGCCTCTACCTCATCTAGAGTTGAAGGCCCAACTCCTGTCTTTTGAGCACTCTTGGTTGCTCTTTCTCATGGTACTTTATCTGATCTGTCTCTTGATGTTTCCAAGTTCTTCTATTGGGTTTGCCTTCCTCTGGCTTCAGTGAGCTGTTGATCCCTGGGTCTCCTTGTCTTTCCTCACTTCTGATTTAAAAAGCCTTACTCCAAGGTACTTGGCAAGATACCTTTTCTTGTCCCTATGCTATGTCTTCTCAGAGAAAATTATTAAGACCTCATTTCTTAGTTTGACAAATATGCATCAAGGACTCTATGCTCTGTGAAGCACCAGAAAGAGAATGGATGAGAACATTGGCCTTTTGCAACCACTGAGTTACCTTCCATGGCACCATTCCTCAATTCCTCCATGCTAGAAAAGCAAACTAATCAGTGTTCCAGGTTGCTCTCCCCACCTCAACTATCTCAGACAAAAATTTGAGAGATTGTGGGAAGGAGAAAGATAACAGATATCCACAAATAAATCCTTTAGCTGTGAACATGGTTGTTAAGCTCATAAATTTGTGGCATGTGGGAAGATCGGTATCAGCCACTACCTTGTCATCTGATCTGACACCTGTGTCGAGATGGAAATCGTCTCAGAACAGATTGTACATTATAATTAAACAAAAAAAAAGAAAACCCAGAAAAAACATTCTGTATGCATATGCTGGGCCAAACTGCCCATCCTGGCATGACTGGAGTTTCTGCTACAGTTGATTCAAATGCACTTAATTACTTTTAACTTCTTCTTACAGGAAGCATAACTGGCAGATTCCTATGTGCAGGGTCTGACATGCAGACCTGTAGGGTAACTTTAATAATTCTTAGCCCATGCTCATGGTTGAGCTGAGTTACATGATGTATTTTTTTCCAGGTTTCTTAACCAACTTAGAAATTAGAAAAGCTGAACCACTTAATTCTGGCTGGTACAGTTGATCAGGAAATACAAAGTCTGATTTTATTCATGCACATTCTCATTATTTATGCTTTGAACCTTAAACCTAACCTAATCTTGGTTGTTTTATTATTTTTTTCCAGTTCTAGTGAGTGCACATGCTAAACAATATTCTGAGCTGCACTCTCTACCTTTTCTTTATTTTAGTAAGGAGAGAAAAAACCAATGTACACTTGGGTTGAAACAACCTTCAGCTTTATTATGCCAACCTCTAATGCAGGAGAGTAATGTCCACTGTATTAGGTTGGTCTAGCAGCTCTTTGGATGACAGGTGAAGCTGTGCGTTCTTTATGAGTAAATTATATGAAACTACCCTAAAAATAGATAGTAAGATTTTAAGTAGAATACTGACAACTGGCAATTACTATATGTGTCCTTACTGTGTGTGTGAGGCACTCTGTTAAGTGCACTATAATTGCTTTTGTATTTATTCTTCACAAAATTGCCTTTCAGCCTTTTGGCTAAGATTAAGTGTATTATTCTTCACAAAAACTCTGAGAAGAACATGTCATTATTTCTGCTTTATGAATGAGAACACTGAAACATAAGTGATATTTTCAAGTTGGTGGCTACTCTGGAATTAAAATATAGGTCTGTCTCAAACCTCGTGATCATAATCTCTTGCCATATTGTCTTACCTTGAATGAGTTGAAGTTTTAGCTAAGAAAACTGTTCTTGGCAAAGAGGTGGGTAAGATCTGAATCCTGTAAAATTCCAGGATATTCTGGCCCCGCGTTGTTTCTCAGGCAGCAAATGGTGAGTGTTTGATCTCAGTCAAAGATACTTGAAGCTCAGCTTCCTTTGTGCTCACAGAGCTGCGCCTTGCCTTGAGAGAGCTTCCAGCACATGCCCCATCTGGGGGCCGGGCTCCAGGCTCAAGGAGGTGCCTTAGACCAATGCTGCTCTGCACTGCAGGTCTCTCACAGAGGAGACTGGAGATCAGACCAAAAGTAGAAAGGCTCCATCAAACAGGGCCGCAGAGGCCATGCTGATGAGTTGTAATAGCAGACCAGTAATCTTTAGTAAAGTTGGCTAAAGTCTGAGGGGCTCTTTGAACTCATCCTGGCTAATACTCTGTTGTCTTTTTCCTATTTCAGGACATCGAGGCCCATGTGACAATTCTCTAAAATATTTAAGCTCCAAAATCACAGAGCGAAAGCTGCAGAGTGCCTGGCTGCCAGCTGGCCGAGGGAATCTAGAGAAACCACTCCTGGGCCCACGTGGCTCTGTTGTGCCCATGTTCGGCCCTCAGAATGGCCTTCACTCGGTCCATTCTGAGAACAGCCCCCTGAAGCCCAGGCTTGTGACCGTGGTGAGGCTGGGCGGGCAGCCCCTCCGTAAGGTCACCATGCTTCTCAACAAGCGATCGGTGCAGACATTTGAGCAGCTCCTAGCAGACATTTCAGAAGCCTTGGGCTTTCCAAGGTGGAAGAATGATCGTGTGAGGAAGCTGTTTAACCTCAAGGGTAGAGAAATCAGGAGCGTCTCTGATTTCTTCCGGGAAGGGGATGCTTTCATAGCTATGGGCAAAGAACCCTTAACATTGAAGAACATTCAGGTGGCCATTGAGGAACTGTACCCTAACAAAAACCGGGCCCTGACCCTGAGCCAGCACAGCCGGGCCCCTTCTCCAAGACTGAGAAGCAGACTTTATAGCAAGGTTCTGAAAGGAGGCCACCACTGTGGGGAAGCTGGGAGCGGCAATGAGTCTGCCCAGAGCAAAGCAGTCATCAGGCGTCAGGGAAAGTCTCCTGTGGAGCCTGCACTGGAAGACAAGGTGAAGGCCCAGAAGAAGTGGGTGAGAGGGAAACGGGAGCCTGAACCTGCTAGCAAGCTGCCCAGAGAAACCACTGTGGAGGAGAGGCATGTGAGTGGAGAGAAGCACCTGGGGCTGCAGATTGAACAGACCTCTGGGGAGATGGTCCGGTGTGAGAAGTGCAAGCGAGAGCAGGAGCTCCAGCAGAGCCTGCAGCGGGAGAGGCTCTCCCTGGGGACCAGTGAGCTGGACCTGGGCAAGTGCCAGAGGTATGACGTGGAGAAACTTGTGAGGACAAGAAGCTGCAGGAAGTCTCCAGAGGCAAACCCTGCACACAGCGGGGAAGGGAGGAAGGGTGACAACCATAAGAGCAGTCCCAGGAATCCCCCTCATGAGCTGAACAGGCCCAGCAAGAGCACAGACAAGAAAGAGGACAGAGTCCCAGAGGATCAATCAAGCCATCCTCAGGGAGCAGCCAAGATCAAGAAGGAGCTCATCGAAGCCCCTTCAGTGACAGTGGATGGGCCCAGGGATGTAAAGAAAGACATCAGACATGTTTGCAAGAATAAGCATGGTACCTGTCTCCTGAGAGAGCACCAGACTGAGCTGGAGAAGCTCTCCAGAACCCGAGGGGAAGAGAAGGAGGCAGAGAAGGAGAAGAAGTCAGGTGTGTTGTCAGGAGGGAGGAAGATGACTGTCAGAGATGAGCCTCCTGCAAGGGTAGAGAAGGAGCCCAAGACCAGGCCCGAAGAGAGCAAGCCAGAACGGCCCAGTGGCCGGAAGCTGCGGCCTGTGGGCATCATCGCAGCAGATGTGGGGAAGCATTATGAGACTGGCCGGGTCATCGGGGATGGGAATTTTGCTGTGGTGAAGGAGTGCAGGCACCGTGAGACCAGGCAGGTCTATGCCATGAAGATTATTGACAAGTCCAAACTCAGGGGTAAGGAGGATATCATTGACAGCGAAATCTTAACCATCCAGAGCCTCTCTCACCCCAACATAGTGAAACTGCATGAAGTATACGAAATGGAAATGGAAATCTACTTGATCATGGAGTATGTGCAGGGAGGGGACCTTTTTGATGCCATCATGGAAAGTGTGAAGTTCCCCGAGCCCGATGCAGCCCTCTTGATCATGGACTTATGTAAGGCCCTTGTCCACATGCATGACAAGAACATTGTCCACCGGGACCTCAAGCCAGAAAACCTTTTGGTAAGCCTGATCTTCATTGCTATGAAAGAGGGGTGTTTTCTTAAAAAATATGGGCTAAAATAAATACTAATTGCTTTGTAGTTTACATGCTAGGACATTACTTATGCATTACATTGGCATACTTGTTCCAGTATCTAAAGGCTTGGTGAGAGTTCATAACCATTTTCATTAAGTTATTGAAAAATAAACCTTCTAATTTGTGATATGGAAGATGTTACCTCATCTCTGAGAGAAAAATATTTTTCTCTCTTGCTCAAGTTCAGACCCAGGGTCTTACACGTGCCACACAGGAGCTCTAACACTGAACACATCCCCAGCCCATACTTCTCTTCTGACGCTGGCCACATGAACTTCATTTCTCAATATTCACTCAACCTCTGTCCTGAGTATTGAGGGGTCTGCTGGTGGCAGCTTTCCCTCCAGGCTTTGTTTACTATCTGACTTCTCACTGAGACCCTTCCTGTGACCCCTTCGAGGATAGTATCTCGCCAAAGAATTCAGAAGGTGCAGCCCCGCAGTATTCTCTGAGTGAGCGAGTGGTGCTGGACTCTGCATATGGATCCTGTATTTCTTTGTTATTTGCTCCAGGATGAGTCCTTCACCTACCTGGGTTTTAGTTTCCTCATTTATAAGAACAAATAGTAATAGTAATCTTGAGAGGTCAAAGGGACATTAAGTGTGGCAAAAGAAGCAGCCCCTAACTGCAGGGAGCCAGCTTGGTATACACAGTTGGGCAGTGGCATTCTCCTGTTGAACAATTTCACAGGACACCAGTGTCCGATAGGGCCACACGGGGAAAATGATGGATCAAGAAAAAGCAAGACCTTTTTATAAGGTCCAGATATATATAATAACAAGAGTATTATCTAAGTCTTTGCTTTATTCTTCTTACCCTTAAATTAGAATTACAATACCCAGTCATAGAATTACTCCCACTTCCTGACACTGTCAATCCAAAGCAAACCTTTGCTTCCTTCAACTGTCCCTCAAATCATCTGTAACAGCTCAAATTTTATAACCATTCCTTTGAGCACTCTCTTACCTAGTTGCGAGATCCCAGTGACATGTCTCCTCCCTGTTACAGTGATAAAACTGATGACCACAATTGCATCCTTGGTGGGCTTCATCGGGACCTCACACTGTTACCACCTGGAATCTTTATCCCATGTTACTGCTTATAGCCCCCATCACTGTCTGATACCGCCTATATTTACTTTTCTATCTTCCTTAACTCACTGGAAAGAATATTCCGTGACAGCAGGGTCTTTGTTTTATTCAGACCATACCCTGAAACCCAGAACAGTTTTGTCACATGGTAAACATTTAACCAATGAATGAATGAAGACCGAGGCATGCTACCTGGGAAGCACAAGCTTTTCATGAGAGGTACCTGTTGTCATTATTAATACATTAAAAGTAACTCTGATATCAAGGTAGCTATTGCAAATAAGCATTGAAAGGCAGACCGCTACAGATAAAGCAATAGTGAACAGAGACTATGATTTCAGTGAGCTGCATCAGGGGTAGCAGGTTTAGCCCATCTCCTTTCATTTCCACGGCTTTAGACCCAGCCGGCAAACATCATCTGAGTGCACTCATCTGTCTGTGAACTACTCCCACAAGCAGAGTGAAACAAGAAGTGAGCCAAACTAATTATCTGGCAAAATGAGGTCTGTGTTGACTAAGTCAAGGAACCTTGTTTTGGTCCAATCTCACAGAACTGCAGAAGCAATTTGGCTGGTTGCCTGAGTGGTCCAAACTACCCTGAAATAACACTCTGTAAGTTTAATTTTTGCACTAGCTGGCCTCTTTTTCCTTTCTCTACTCACTCTTTGATTATTCCTGCCTTTGAGGTTGTGGTTAAGCATCTTCCAGGTATGACAGGCATAGACTGTTTGTTAGGTGCACTCTGGGATTGAAGGTGTTGGTTTTGGTGGCTCTGTTGTTTGCACCGAGCTGTTTGACCCGAAGAGATTTTGATAACAGGCCCAGGTAGGTCCTATGAACTGAACATTTTGGACATCTGCCTACTGAGGCATTCTACAAGTGATACACTTTCTGAAATTTATGGAATGAGGTCATTTTCCCTAAAGGACTGTTTCCTTTTGGGGACAGATAACTTAGCTTGTATTTTCTAACAAGGTGCTAGAGCTAATCTACCGCCTGTTCCATCCCTTGGGCAATAGAGGCTCTCACTTGTGTGAAGAGACTTAATGTCAGCAGTTTCTGAATGGAGAATTAGCCCCATGTTAGATTATATGGAGAAGTTTGTTCAAGGAAGTAGAAATCTTGCAAGGAATATGTTTGGTATGGATAAACTGATGGCCTCTGAATTGTTTGGCAGTTCTTCATGGATTTAAATGTCCATACTTCTGTGTTTTGGTGTAATGAAGTGTGCATGTTTGTATGCATGAGTGTGTGTGTGTGTGTGTGTGTGTGTGTGTGTGTGTGTGAGACAGAGAGAAAGAGAGAGAGAGAAAGTGGGGCAGCAGACTAGAGTAGCTTTAATTTTAAATCCCACCCCATGAGTTGTATATTTATATTGATCCTAATTAACATTTAGACTTTACCCCCCCAGATTTTGAAGAATGCCCATCCTTTTTTTCCCCCAAATAAACCTTTTTCTTTCATGGTGGTCTGGCTTCCTGAGAAGCTTCAGAAAGCTAAACATGTAAGCCAGCTTTTGTAAAATAGGTTAATGTATTAGCTCGTCTGTGGGCAATTTACCAGCTTGCATTTATCAATATGGACAAGTCTGTCATATTTATAAAACATATTTGTCCTTGCTCTTGGTGGGTGAAGTTCAACATATTGTTATGTGATGAGTCTAAATGTTATCCAGTGTTTTCTTGTTTCAGATAGAGAAGAAGATAATGTTGGATTTGACAAATATTTCATTGTCTGGATTTAGAAGGATGCCATTTCTACATGTGTTGTTATGATAATTGCTGTGCAAATTTGTTTGGTTTTCTAAGATAAAATATTAATAAA
Organism: Dinomys branickii; assembly: GCA_004027595.1. Lineage (NCBI taxonomy): Eukaryota > Metazoa > Chordata > Mammalia > Rodentia > Dinomyidae > Dinomys > Dinomys branickii. The sequence goes on from PVLD010004788.1 coordinate 76,452, forward strand.
TATCTCCATAGTGAGTACTGTCCATCAGTGAATATTCTCCAGTTTCCTTAATTTGTATTGTCAAACAATAATGTCTTCCTTGAATGAATGGCTGCTGTTTTTATCAGGACTTATCTTTGCTAAGCTTATGAAAGTGATTATGTCAAAACTAACTTTCATTACACAGCTGATTGTAACTGTTACTGCTGTTGGAGACTTTCTGAATGTGCAAAGAGTTAATGAATGTAGTGAGCTTATTGTGTTGTTTTAATCAACAGAAATATTTATGTTTGATAATTAAGCCCTAGAGTAAAATTTCAGGCCTATACTACCAAGTTCATCTGTTTCTACTGATCGCATTGCCTGATAAGATGTTAGTGGTCTTTTCCCCTAAGGCTTACTTAAACTCCTGAGATCTTGCAAAAAGAAATTTTAATTATGAGAATTTCCAGCTTGCAGAAATATCCACATTAATTGCTTCTTCTACCAGTGCGTGCTTCCCTGGAGCTGTTGGAATGTGCTTCGTGATGCTGGCCAGGCCCTAGGGAAGGAGGAAAGGCGTTAAACAGGAGCCTGAAGAGTGCTGGTTAGACCGGCTCACACTGGGGGACTGGAGTGGACAGGCCAGGTTATTACTGTTAATGGCGGAAATATTATACCTAGTGAGAAAGCTGGGGAAGTGGGGCGAGAGAAGAGACTGAAGAGATGAGCAGTTATTTGGAAAACTCTTCTCTAGAATGAAAGGAAACAGGTAGATCCTCAATCTCAAAACAGGGCTGAAAAGAATGAGGTGGTGAGGAGGCTGCTGTCCTCAGCTGACTGAGAGACACAGCGTAGGATTTCCGCAGCTCTCACCCACTGCCCGACACAGGTGTTCCGTGGCACTTGGAGCAGAGACCCCCAGAACCAGGAGAAGTGGTGGCGGCGCTAAGGGGCAGGTTACAGCTTGGTTGGACAAAGCTGGTACCCCTTTTCACCTCTTCTTGGTTTTAGGAATAACAGATTTATCTAGGTGTTTACTTACTGAATATGGCCAGGATAGGGGAACAAATCTGGCAAGGAAAATCTAGAAGGATGAGAAATGGCCCAAAGAAGTCCTTGCTCATCTCTTTCTATGTTTTTTTTTTTTGTACTGGGAATCAAAGTCAGGACCTTGACCTTGCCAGGCAGGTGCTGTGCCGCTGAGCTACATCCCTAGAAACTGATCTCTTTCTAAAGGAGGGCAGCTTAACCATTTTGTGGATCTTAATATCCTAAGTTCTTTGATACTCAAGAAGGGTTCCATGACGGTTGCTTTTAGAGATTCTGGAATGCGTAGCTCTCCCGGATTGGCAAGACTTCTCTTCTACCAGCTCCAGTTTCAGGGTCCTCTCCCCTGCGTTTCTAAGACAGAGATGTTCAAGTATTAATGGCCAAGTATTCGTGAATATGTAACATGCCATTCAGATTAATTAAACACTGAAAGTAACTACAAAAGTGCATTTTGTTAGGTTATGCTTAAGAAACATGGATTTCAGCAATAACATGAAATCACTAAACAAAAGCACAGTGATACAGGCCTTTATTGCAGGTCACTTAGTTAAGCTAAGTTACAGCAAACTACCCTTGTTCTCTTAATGCCTTTCTAAGGGAGTGTTTTATTGTGAGCCATTAGAGAATCTAAGATTAAGCTTCTTAAGCCTCACTGTTTTCACAATGTCTGTACTACGAGGATGCAGCTCAGTAAATCTCTCCTTCAAGTTTCCAAGATCTAAAGTCTAGTTGTCTAATGGCACTTATCGTGGAGCCTCCAGGTTCAGTTTTATCTTCTCCCAGGTCTCACGTGCTAGGAGGTACATGTGGGTACGGAGCTGCGGCAGTGGCAGGGGGTGGTGGCAGCTCAGTCTGGGCGTGCAGTAGAGGCGAGAGGGAGAGCTGACTAGCCCCAGGGTGAAGGCGGTGCTTGCCAGTGGGTGGGATGTGCTGGGAAGGAAAGTGGACTCCAGAGTGACTGATGTTGCGGGCCTTCAGTGGAGTTAGCTGTGGCCCCATCATTTTGATGGAGAAGGATGATTTCAGTGTGATTATGAGACGAAAGTTTGAGTTCAGGGTAGAATGAAAGTGGAAAGTAGGTGCTGTGCATACACAGACCCTTGTTTCAGGGGTGTGTGTGTGTATGTGTGTGTGTATGTGTGTGTGTGTGTGTGTGTGTAGGAGATCATAGAAATGGTACAACAGCTGAAGGCAGATGTAGAGAAAATGGGGTTGTGTTAAGGTGAGAGCTGTGACTACCTGTATGCGATGATGGGCCCCTTCTGTGGGTTTGGAAACTCTGTGAGAGGAAGAGGGTGATGTGCAGTATGTTGTAAAATGTGACACTATCAGATTTGGACCAGGAAACACCTATAGTCCAATGTTCATTCCTTCACCAGTGGGGCTGGACCCCTCTAAACCAGGCATTGGGTTTTAAAACAGTGCATTTTAGTGACATTTATGCTCAGAACCGCTTTTGGTTTCCTGCCACATTTGGAAGAAAACTTAAGTTTATTTCTGTGACCTAGAAGGCCCTCCACGATGTGGCATCTGTGTTTCTCTTCAGCCACTCTCCCTGTCCTTAGCTCTGCCGTGCCCCTGCCTGCTGCAGTACCTTGTTTGCATGTAGCCCTGGGCCTTTGCACTTGCTGTTTCTGCCACCTGAAACCTTGCCCCTCAGATCGCAGTGTGGCTTATTCCGACTTCTTCCCAGTGTTACTTCTTCCGGGAGTCATTCCATAACCCCTGTTCCTGTCTGTGCCTGCACTGTCCAGTAGAACATTCTGTGATGATGGAAACGAAATGTTCAGTACCTATTTCACATTATTGCTGAAATCCAATGCCCAGTAGCCTTATGAGGACCCATGCTAGATAGCATAACCTTTATCTCATTTTTACTTTTTCTTTGCACTCACCACTGCCTGGCTTTAACCTATGCCTTTGAATATTGTTCATAAACAGGAGAGAGGTTTCATAACAGCAAGACCTTTGTTTCATTCATTGCTGTGCTTCCCACACTAGGGACAGTGCTGGGCACCTAATAAGTATCTACTATTTGTTGAATGGATGTGAGATGTTAATTCAGTAGCAAAAAGCTGGTGTGCTGTATAGACACGAAACACATGTTATAGGTGAGTCCTGTGATAGGTCACAAGGAGCACTTTATCTTCACTGATTTTTTTCAGTAGTTTAAAAAAATTACATTACTTTTTACTATTTAAATATAAGTTGATTTTAGGCACCGTCATTTTAAAGTAACTTGTTTTCTAAGATCATCTCAGCCATTATGGTCACTGACAATGGACCTTAAAAGGAAAAGGTCCAAAGAACTGTGAAGGATCAGCTAAGAAGTTAGCAAAAACTAAATAAATTTTACCAGTGTCTTAGTTTTTAAGGTAGCACTTGCTCTTTGATTATACTCTGCTGCCATCATCTGTTCAGAGAAGAAAACTGTAAGATCACATTTACACTGATGTAAACTATTGAAGCACGGAGTAGAGCCTAAACCGTTTAGAAAATTCTCTTGAGAATTACGTAAATACTACAAATAGTCTGGACTCAAAGGAAGACTTGAAGTATGGCTGGAAAGGGGGAGCTGGAGACAGACGAATAACCCTCGTTACGAAGCTGAGTGAAGCACTCTCTGGCGCCCTTTCAGTTAGAGGTTCTGAAACCTGAGCCCAGCAGGAACATGACCTGGAACAGTGAGTTAGAGAAACAAGCAGGTAGGGTGAGGGCAAGGTGAGAGGTGTGCAAGGAGTTCCAGGCAGAACCTGCGCCACATCTAGTAAAGTCCGGATGGCTTTCTGAGGTAAGGGCATTGAGGTGTGACATTTAGTGGAGTCTTTTCGCTGCCTTGACGGCCACCTAATGCCATGTCAGCTGAGAGGCCTGAGACTCCTCACTGCCCTGATTGAATCTTACCTGGTATGTGATATTCTGCTCTGGGCATTTGGGTCAAAACAGGCATAGGTGACATGGGATCCTTTATCCAGAACTTACTGTTCATGTCGTGAATCCCTGTGGCATCGTACAGAAAAACTAATTTTGGTTCAGTGGGTCTGGGGTAGTGGACAAGCTCCTAAATGATGTTGATGGTCCTTGTCCTGGGGCCATGCTCAGGGTAGAGAGGAAAAAGAGAGAGTTGGTAGGCGAGGAAATCAGGTCCTACAAGGTTTAGCTACCTGGGAGATCCAGGGATGGCAATTCAAAGAAGTCAGAGGGCAAGCTGGGGCAACATGGTACTTGTTCACTTGTTTCCCATCGTTGGAAGGGATGTGTCCTTATTCAGTGTCGCCCCACAAGCTAGAGTTCGGAAACAAGGACAGTGTGGGATTCTGAAGCGGCACAGGTTAAGCTAGCTTAAATGGGAGGAACTGCATAAAGTCACGGAGGCTTCCATCTTAGATTTCATTCAGAGTTGAACGACGGTCTTGTGGAAAGATATTTTAGGCACATTTCTTGTTTGGGCAGAGGTTTGAATTTGATGGTCTCACAGAATCCAGGATGAAGAATTGTTCCAGGAGTAAATCATTCATTTAATTTCAAGCATTAAAACAGGAAGTGTTCTAAAGCCAAGAATGTGAGGTGTGTGCTGCAAGGCAAAAGCAAACCAAATAACTCCCAGTCAGAGTGAGACCCTAAATGGAATGGAGCTGCATGTGTAGGTGAAGGCAACGGCAGCTACGGAGAGTATTAATACTTCCTGCTAACAGAGGCTGGAGGCAGCAGAATTACGAAGACTTCTGGGAAGAGACAAACCCACCGCTGATCTTGACCCACTGGGGCCCTACTCATGTGGTGGCTGATGCTCCAGGATGGTCCCAAGACTCAAAGGGAAAAGCTGAACAAGAGGAGGCATAATAAATGTTAGAAAGGCCCATAAAATAACTTAAAAACAGCTTTGGCATTTTGAAAATGTATCCATCACCATCTGGGCATTTAACATAATCAGTTTTCAAAGGAAAATCCTGCGTTTCCAAAACATTTCATCTGCTACTTCTGGCTCAGCATAGACAGGTTTTGGAATTGAAAGTTTCCACAAGGAGGGGGCTGTTTCAGTTGTTTTGTGATGGGAACACATACCTTATTTTGCTGTATTCAATTGGTCAAATGCTCTTAATGCTGGTTATTTGGGCGGGAATATTTACAAATGTTTTTGAGGGACATATTTTTTTTCCAAGCAATTACCCAGCAAATGTGATTAATGGAGATGATCCATCTGGTAACTGTAGGCACCGTACTCCTTTGCATTCCTTCCCTTCCAAGCTAGGTTTTCTTTTTTTTTTTTTTTGGCGGTACTGGGGATCGAACTCAGGACCCTGCGCTTGCTAGACAGGCGCTTATTCCACTGAGCTATATCCCCAGCCTAAGCTAGGTTTTCTAATGAGATCACTCTGTTGTCCCTTGTGGGCCATGTCTGTCTCTGTAGGCAGTTCCAGCAGATTGCATATTTTAGTTCAAATCTATGACTTTCCACCTGGTCAGGTTAATAGTGGAGACATTGATTAGACTGTGCAGTCGTGACCGAGCCTCAGTAGCTAAGACACATGCTACTTATATAGGTGTTAGTTTGTGGGCAGGAACTAAAGTAAGTGCAGGGAACTTCCTCTTGTCAGGAGAGACTGAGGGATGGCTCTTTCACCTTGCACTGTTGGATGTGGCCCGTAGCTCATGGGGTACAGAGAGCACTAGAGTTCCCCCATTGCCTTCCCACTCCTAGGTGCTAGAGCAGTGCTGGGAATGTTTGGCTCATTCCCAGGAGATATGTGAAGGTGTGTGCCTGTAGACAAGTTGATAATTTTTGTTAGCGCTCTGGTGGCACCAGTGAATCTCTTAGCTAAAATCGCCTGCATTTATTCCGGTGTGTTCTCCCCTAGTAGTCTAACTAGCTGTCAAGCTCACCTTTTGTCCAAGCAATCAGCTTCTATAATGAGATGTGAGACAATTGTTATTTCGTCTTACTTGAGAGGTGCAAACTAGTACTGAAGGAGGCCAGAGTCTTCCTCAGAGCAGAAACTGCTTCCATGCCATGGTGGCACCAGAGCATCCTGGACTTGGAGTAAGATGTGATGGGTTGTCCTCCCACTCGTTCTTCTTTCCCTGTCTTCCCAGGGGAAATACAGCGTACTTTTAGTTTTATTATTTCTTGCACAGTGGCCTAAATAGTGGTTACATTTACCTCTTGAGATATGTTTCTTTCAGTTTAAGACCCAACATTTCCTAATAATCATCATCCTATATGCAAATACCTTGAGGCTGATGAGAGGTCTGCCCTTCGCTTGGCAGTGGGAACTGGATTAGCAGAGATTTGAAAGGTGATCACCGGGCTTGTTCAAGGGAATGAGATTCAGGTGGGATAAGTTCGATGGCACCAAGGGGGCATAAGTTAAGACTATATTTATTCAGTGTGTGGGTAGCAACGTCAGTTTCTCTTGTAAAAATGACTTCATTCTACCCTTCTCTAGAACTTAGTGCAAGTCCTAGGCAAACTGAGACTATTGGTCACTGGCAGACACTTTGCTAGGTGGATTGCAGACATTGCATGGAACTCCCAGCACAAGCTTATTTGCTGAAACTTATCACACCCCTTCCCGTTCTCTTTTTTTAAACAAATAATGAAACAGAGGCTCAGCTGGGTAAAGAAATGTGTCCAAAACCTTCTGTTGCCCATTTTGGAGTTAAATTACTCTCTACTGCTGGCCTGCTTGGTTCTTTACTTAGGCCTGTGTTTAGCATCCTGCTCCTGCTCTGTTTGTGCACTTCATTCTCATTTCTAGTTCTTTGTCCTTCCTTCCCAGCCTCTGCCCAGCCTTTACATTATCGAGAGGTATCTTCTAGTTCTCACCAAAGCCAGTCTATGCTCAGGGTATCACTGATGCTTGTTCTGACTCAGTGCTATCCAATAGGACATTTTTCACTATTCTGACTAGGGGTTGGTTACAGACCAGTGGAGGACTCGGGGCCTGCACTGCTGAAGCACCCCACTCCATTTGCTAAGCTGCTGGTGTGATGTGGCTCTAATTCAAACACAGTAGGATCAAGGAAAGAAGAGTCCCTGGAAAGAGGCATGTATACTCCATTCCACCAGCCACGGGAGGCTGTTGAGCACTTGACCTTGCTCAGCACGTGCTTGACATACGCTTGGCATGTGCCTGACACAGTGAAGAAGCTGATTTTAATCGATAAACATAAATGGCTACCTGTGACAGTGTGAATGGTACGGTAAATCTCACCTTGGTTCTTTCATGGACAGTGTGAGCAGTTGTCGCTGAAGTCACTGGATTCGCCCGCACTGGGCTACACTAAGCTGCTTTGGGCTCACTGTTGGCTTAGCTTGAGTCTGCATGTTTGTCTTATTAATGTTCCTTTTTGGTTCTCATCACAGCTGTGATGGTTTGGAAATTTTGATTTCTTGCAGGTGCAGCTCAATGAGGACAAATCTACCACTTTGAAACTAGCTGATTTTGGCCTTGCCAAACGTGTGGTAAGACCTATATTTACTGTGTGTGGAACTCCAACTTACGTCGCTCCCGAAATTCTTTCTGAGAAAGGTAAGTGTCACACATTACCCTGTGGTGTTCTAGGTCGCCAATTAACAGACGTCTTAATTTTAATATTTTGTATTTTTCAATATGGAGCAATTAAAAATCTCTGAGTTGTAACTAAGGTTTCAACTTAGATTTTAGTGAAAATACTTGGAGCAGGTTTCCTTGAGCAAAGCATGAGAGCTTCTTCTTCATCAATTGTTAGGAACAAAGGAGGAACAAAAATATGAACCTAACAGTCAGGATGGGTTTGTTTAGAACAAGCCTGAGAGGGACGGCTCTGGTATTTAGACCAGGCCAGTGACTCTCGTTCAGGCTTTGAGGTCTTTTATGGGGCTGTGAGCATCAAAGGGGGTCTGCAAGTGGGAAGGTCAGTGAAAAGGACTCGTGGCTCTCTGCTAGAGATAAGGCTTGGGAACTGCAGGGTGTGGTGGTTGTCTGTCAGGAACAGCAGAAGAATGTAATGGGAGTTACAGGGGGAAGCTGTGGTATTGGGCCTTAACGGGTGATTATACATCTTCAGCCAATTTGAAAACATAAGGGGATGGAGCAGGCCTAAACTGTTCTCTAGTTAGCGCTAGGTGGCAGCAGTTGGATTCCTTCATCAATCAAGGCTTCTCCTTACAGAGGACAGATTGGGCTGTGTGTGTGTGTGTGTGTGTGTGTGTGTGTGAGTGTGTGTGTGTGTGTGTGTGAGTGTGTGTGTGTATGCATGTGTGTCCTTGTGAATGCATGTGCCGGACAGTGAGAAAAGGTGGCAGAGAATTTTATGCAGAAGCAGAGGAAAGGAGGTCAGCTTTTGGCACTGACCCAAGCCTACTTCTAAGGGGAGAGAGCTGAAACAGTTCTTATGGTATTTGTTTTAAAAACTCACTCCCAACCTTGCATTTAAGGGAAAATTGGATCCCATTTCAAACTTTGCAAGTATTTGTATATTATGTGAGGATCTGACAAACTGTTTTAGCAACATACTTTGCAAAGTATGTAAAACAGAAATAATTATTACATGGCTCCACATACACAGATGATTTTTGACTAGTGTGGCACTCCAGAAGGAGTAGATTTACCCACCCAGGTAAGAAGGGAGGACTCTGGATAGGTTGTGGGCTTGGTCATAGGGAGAAGGGGCAGCACAATTTCCCAACAGCAGAAGCATCAGGGAAATTGAGAGAGGAGACCATGCATAAAGCTGGGTTTCAGAGACTTTGAGAAAACTGCCCTCAGTGCACCAGAGAGCAGTACAGTTGGTGGGGTAGGCTGAGCCTAGGTTCACCACAAATGGAGAAGTGCTTAGTCTTAGAGTGGCCGGCATGACGGCCACCTCAGTGTTGTGACAGGGGCTGGGAAAATACTGAGGGACATTTCATGGAAACATTGGTGAACTGGATAAGAGAAGAAAAACAAATGGACAGCATGAACACTGGGGGAAACCAGACACTGATGTTAGCACCAACCAAAATAGAGTGCTGAAAAGAAATGGGGGGAGTGGGGTGCAGACAGTTGAGATGGAACACAATGGTATTGTAGAGGCATCAGAATGGAGATGTCCATTGGTAAGCAAGGGACATCTTCAGCAGAACATATAGTTTTGAGACTTGTCAAGATGCTGGCTGAGCCAATGAGATAACGAGCTCCTTTGGGATGCCAGCATGGATAGCCAAGCACGGGCCTGAGTGAGGTCCAGAGACTGGGCACGAGAGAAGGAAGAAGCAGTCAGCAGAGGGCTGCGCCACCTGAGAAAGGAAGAGATCAGGAGTGCAATGACACAGAGGCTAACCATAGATTTCCAGAAGACAGAGAAGCCCAGCAGAATCAGTGCCCTTCAAGGGAACTGAGCAGAAGCCATCCAAATTGGCCAGAGGAGCTGGGCATGACGCACACTCTTGTAATTCCACAGTAGCACTGTGAAGATTGAGATAGGAGGACCACAGGTTTGAACACTGCCTGGACAACTTAGTGACTTAGCAAAATTGTATTTGAAAAATGAATGAACAAATAAATAAACAAGTAAAAGGCTTAGGATACAGCTCAGTATGAGGCCCTTGGTCCAATCCCTAGACTGGGGGGACAAAGCCAAAGGAGTTCGTTAGTGACTTATTTTTAAAATTTATTCTTTCTGATTTGTATTTTGACAGATTTAAATCTGAATCTTAATAATGGGCATCTGACTTCCATATTGTAACTGCCAAGTGTTTTCCTGTCCTATAGTTAAAATGTTAGAAAGCATAGGAAATTGTATATCTCCTGTTAAATTTTTAGGGGGATGATTGTGGTATGTGTCAAGAACTTTACTGTATATTACTTTGTACATTTTATTTCTAGAAAGTGACTAAGAATATGGTCAGATGTGCACAATTATTTTGTGTATAAGATTACTCAGAAAACTTACAGTTGTAAATTTTTTTTAAAAAAGTTAAACTACAGCACAGAAGATTCATTGTGTGAAGGAAATACTGATATATGGTAGAAATCATGTTTGTGAAGAATTTTTTATATTCTTCATAAGAAATTCTTCCTTTCCCTGTTTTTTAAATTATTCTGTTTAAAATAAAAAGAGAAATTCTTATGTGGAAAATGTCATATACAATGTTACAGGAATAAAACAGCGAATAAGGTATGTATAAGATGATCCTAGTTCTGTTTAAAAAGTGTACATTTATGTATATAAGGTACACAGATGTGGGGGACACAGCTAATAAAGATCTGTCTTTTACTCATTAAAAATGCCAGCATATATTTTTCAAATATGAAAGAAGGTAATGAATAGATTGGGAACAGACTACTAGCATGGACCGGGGCTTCTCACACACTCTACTCTAAGGCCAGGTTTTCACATTTCGGGTACAGTGTGCGCTTGTGCTTGGTCTTGCTGCGTGTGGCTGGAGTGCAGCTCATGCTGCATCTGGCCTTTGGCAGCACCTGAACTAATCTATGCCCCCTTCACGTGTGTCCATCCATCGTGGACTTGAATATCATAGCCATATCAGAATAGTCCAAGTTTCTAAACATTTGCTTTCAATTTCTTTGCTTACTTCTTCCACATACTTGCAAGACGGTAGCAGAGTGAGTAACACTGGTGTAGAGCCCACTTTTGGAGGAGCTGGCACCAGGGGAGGGGAGTCGCTGGTCATGCCTACCATGTATTTGGAAGTACCTTGTGCTTTCTGAGGACAGAGGGCCTCCATACTTAGAACTATTTTGTGCAATTCTCCATCATTTGTTTGATCACAGTTGACCCCACCTGGTCTCACTCAGGTCTGCTGTGGCTCTGCCTCTGTTTGTGCAGGTTACGGCTTAGAAGTGGACATGTGGGCTGCAGGCGTGATCCTCTACATCCTCCTGTGTGGCTTCCCCCCATTCCGCAGCCCGGAGCGGGACCAGGATGAGCTCTTCAACATCATCCAGCTGGGCCGCTTCGAGTTCCTTGCGCCTTACTGGGACAATATCTCCGACGGTGAGATCGGAGCTTCCTTATGCAGGAGAGAAAAGGAGGTGGCGCCGAGGTGCCTCCTAGGTTCGGCCACAGAGCGGGCTTTCAGATGTGTGATAAGCCGCACAGAATGTACCTGGACTGCAGCACATCGTGCTTAACCCTTTCTTTCCTCAGCAGTCTCATGGAAGTTTGTGTAGCGTGTCCAAAGCATGTCTTACTTTGAAATTTAAAGACAAAAGTCTAACTAGCAGTTGCAGTTATCAAGTACTTTTCTTTAAGGTGATTAAAGAATGTCAGAACTGGAAAATACCAGAAATGACTCTCCTTTGGAAAGAGAAAGGCCATCTTATATACAGCAATAAATAGACTGAATAAAATAAAATAGACTGAAAATAGGTACATGTGCAAGAGTCCCAGGGCATATTTGGAGCCTGGGGGCTCCGCACGGAAGGGGGAGAAGGTGCCCGCTGCATGGGGTCTGGGGTCCTCAATTCCATTGGATTCTAAGTGGAATCTTTCCCTTGTCTCCACTGATTTGTTTAGTACATATCGCCATTGTAAAATTGAGAACTAGATACTTTGGGCTTCTGAGTCTTTGAATCTTTAGTTTAAAAAGTCGGAGTGATGCACCCCCTCCTCATTTCCCCTAATCATGCCACCTGTAATTGGCTACTGAGTTTCTCCCATCTGTCTCCTCACTGAGACTGGGGGCTGCGGGGAGGGAAAAGCTTCTCTTCCTCCCTTAAGCAAGGTAAGGAGAGGCATGGCTTGCTGGAGATAGAACGAGGATCTTGGTCATTTCAGGAATAAGCTGGGAGTTGAAGGACAGAACAACATTTTTGAAAGTCCCATGCACTACTGTCCTTAGATTTGGGCAGTCCATGCTGCATAACAAGTTCAAGACCAGCCTGGACTACATATCAAGACCCTGTCTCAAAACAGAGATATAAAAAATAAAGAGATGCACAGGAAAAAAAAATCAAATGACCCCCTCCCACACCCACTGTGCAGCTATCTCATGAGCACAGAAGCCACAGGATTTCTCCTTCAAAACCACCCAGTTCAGGCCAGGCAAATTCTGCCCACAAGTGTCCGGCTTGCACTGCTGCCGGCGTCACCCCTTCAGGATTCCTCAGAGGACTCAGACACTGGAAGGCCGGACTGAAGCTGATAATTCCCAGGCTCTCTGTCATACATGCGTGTGGGCAATCTGACACTGTGCCCCGGGGTCTCTCTATCTCCTCCAAACCGCCAGGCCATGCCCACCCTTTGGTGCAACAGCTTGTACCATTGGTACAGGAAATTCTGAGGTCCTGATGAAGTCCAAATGAGAGAATCTGCACTCTGGGGTTCCTCAGTCTCACTAGCCAGGTTTCAAATTCTCTGTAGTCACATGTGGACAGCGTGGGTCTGGAGTGTTTCCTTTTTGCATTGGATTGCACTGCACTAGAATATGAACGAACGTGGGTGTGTGTGTTTCCCTTTCCTGTATGGGGGGGAAAGACTCAGAACCGCCTCCACTCACCACGGTTGCCCCTCTTTCTGTCACCCTCACAGCTGCCAAAGATCTGGTAAGCCGGTTGCTGGTGGTAGATCCTAAAAAGCGCTACACGGCCCACCAGGTTCTTCAGCATCCGTGGATTGAAACGGCTGGAAAGATAAGCAAGGTGGACCTACAAAAGGAAGTGACCCCCAGCGGTGAGGGCCACACTCGGAGCCAGCACAAGAGGGCTGGGGAGCAGGCATCCTAGTCACTGCCTTGGGCATGTGTTCAGCTCTCATTCTGCTTGAGGATGGAGAACAGGGTGGAAGTCTGGGAGAGAAACAGTCAGAGAGGCTTCTTCGCATAACTGGACAACTAGGAGAGATGCACAGTGTATTTTAAAATGTATTTAAAAAATAAACTGAGTCTTGATGTTAAATGTAACATATTTTTAGATTTGTATACCTAAGGCCTTTGGTATAATTGGGTTGGCTTTTGGGGGGGGCAGAGTTGTCATCAGTGGAGAATTTTTCCTAATTATTTTGCTTCCTCCTTGTAACCAAGTTTGTGGTGTGCTACATGAGTGGTGCTTTCTAGTGTCTAAACTCCCCCAGACTGTTGTTGAAGTGAATCATAGTCTTTCTGTGTTAATAAAATATGCTCTGAATAACAGACATGGGTATATAGTCTACTCACTTCTTAATGTTCATGAAGAGAGCGTTTCAGATGGGAGTTACGTTTGGGAGTTACGTTTCAGATGTGTCTCCCAAAGCCAAGATGATGATTCCCTATGAGTGTGGGCGACACTTGATAAATTGCCAAGATCTGTTTATATTTTGGATGTGGCAGTGAAGGTCTCTAACATCTCACTCTGACCCAAAATTAGATGTAGTACAGTCTAAAAAAATGGAAGGAAGAAATACTGTATCATAATTGTCTCTGCTATGTCCAGCTGTACTGTTTTCCAGTGCTGTTATCCCCAAGCCCAAGTCATTTCTCTGTGAAGCCAGGCAATCAGACTGCATATGTGTTCAGAGTTTCAGATCACAGGGCAGCCATTTAGATCACTAACATGTCAGAGATGCAGAACATGGGTTACACAGGAGGCTCCAAGGAACTCCAAGTTTGGGTGCATTCCCACCTTTAGGGCATATACGCAGAGGGCACAGAACACATGTTCCAGATTTCACATGACTCTGGGAGAGTATGAGCTGCAAACAGAACATGTCCTGATATTCTCCACATAGCCTCATCCGCATTATGTTTAACCTGTTCACAGTGAGGCTTCTCACCCATATTCTGCCTTCTCTATCCATATTGGAGTCAGCTAGGTAGAGAAGTGTATGAGTCAGGAAAACAAGAGCAGTGCTAGAGAATTTGATTTGTTTGCTTTTTAAAAACATAGTTTTTAGTCTTCATGTTACTATAATTTGACTCCATGATCACTCCTTGAGTTATTTCCACTGCTGAGAGTTATTTCTGGAGCTCGTTGGGATCTGAGCTCACAGGTTGCCTCTTCAGAGAATCTGCCTCCTTAGACACCTTTGTTTCATTCCCTTAACACCATTCTCACTATCAGGAATGATTTTACCTGGGTCTTTTTATCTGCTTTTCTGTCCACTATACTGCCCTAGAATGTAAACTCCAGGAGGTCAGGAGCTTCTGTGATGTCACATTTTCCCACTTCTTCTCCTACCTCCTTGTGTACTCCTTTGGATCCCGGCAGTTCAGCCTTCCAATCACTGAAAGACAGACTTCCATTCTTAATAATTCAGAAAATTATTTTAGAAAGGCTAAAATAAAAAGACTGACCCTACCAATTATCACTGGGAATGTAGAAAAACTGGAATTTTTGTAGTTTGCTGGCTGGAATATAAAAATGGTACATCCCTTTTGGGTAACAGTTTGGAAATCCCTTAAAGGTTAAATATATACCCATCATAAGATTTGGCCATTCTACCACTAGTTACCTACCTTGGAGAAATTAAAGAATGTCTTACAAATATTTCACAGCATTTCATAGGTGCTTTATTTGTACTTTAGTAGCCTGAAAATGGAAATACCTGGAATACCTATAAATTGGTGAATGGGTGAACATGGTGGTATCTCAATACAATTGATAATTTTCATCCATAAGAAGGAATGAACTACTGATGCATGAACCACAGAAATGAACTTCCAAACAATTAGGCCGAATCAGTGAAATCAGACCAAAAGCAAAGCAAAACAAAACACTCTAAAGCAAACCAAGTGAAACCCTGTTAATTATTACATTTTTGTATATTCTACAAAATGCAAACTATCCATCGCGATGGAAGGCAGAGCAGGTGCTGCCTTGGGGCAGAGACGGGGAGAGCAGGGAAGGAGGGTTACCTTTCCCTTGGGGGTGGTGGATCTGTGCATTACCTGTAAGGTAACAACAATCCACAGGCGTACATATGTCAGAACTTATGAAATTGATAGTTTTGGCATGTGCGGTTTGTTGTGTGTCTGTTATATCTCCATGAATCTGTGAAAATATGGTGGCAGTCCCTCGCAGTCCCTCACAGTCCCTCGCAGTCCCTCGCAGTCCACCGTATTTCCCCCGGGGCAGCGTCGTCCCCACTCTCCATCTCTCTGTGGGTGATCCTCTCCTCAACTTCGTCTACGTCTTCATTCAAGGCTCCTCCTCTACGCCGTAGTCCCGTCTGTCCAGCTGTGTGTGTGACGGGATCTGTGCAGATACCGGCTTCCCTCGGGCAGATGGGTAATCATCGCCCCCAGCGCTTCTCCACCAGTGCTGCCCTCTCGGGGCCGGCGCTGCTGAGCAGGCTCAGCACCCTGGCGTCACTCCGCATGTTTTGGTCTGTCTCTTTAATCAAGCTCATCCCAGTGATCTTATGTCCTTGGTGTCGCTTGAATCTCTCCATTTGTCTGGTTTTTGTCCCGGTGGAATTCAGGCTGTTTCTCCCTCATTTTCGTTATTTATGAATATGCTATATTTACCTTACTATATACACGCCTTGTGTACACTGGGGAGAATTCCGCTCAGAGAAAATCTCTTACTTGGCCAAATATTGCCAACTTGATTTTGAGTTAATTTGTCCTTCCATAAAGAGGAGTGAAGGTTTTTCTTTCCTCTCATGGTTTGCTGCATGGTTCATTGATTGATTGCAGGGGATTGAACTGGGGCTTGACCTTTAGGTGTCACACATGCCAGGCAAGCACATTAGCACTGAACTATACCCCCAGCTTTAAAATTGTATTTTACGTTATTTTACTTTGTTACTACATGTTTGCAGTGCACGCATTTTACCATCATCTTGGGAGCTGGTAGGTGTGCATTAGACAGCGTGGTTCTTACTTTTAATCTGCTTTCCCTCCCTCCCTACCCTTCTAGGTCCCCTGTTCCCCTTTTCATTCTTGTGGATATTGTCAATCTTAGTTCATATTTATGGCATGTAATGTATTGACGCCATCTTTACCCCCTCCCTGGCCCCTCCCCCTCGCCCTCCCCCATTGCGCTTTGTCCCCTGGACCCCTTTCCCATCTGCAGGAGATCCAGCCCCTCGTTTCATTTCATCCTTGCTTTATCTTTCTATTAGTTTGTACTTTGCCTCACTCAGATGAGAGAGACCATGCTGTTCAAGTCTGTGTTATTTCATTTTATTTTTGAGGCAGTGTCTCCCTAAGCTGCCCAGGCTGGCTTTGAATTTATGGTCCTCCTCCTGCCTCAGCATCTCAAGCAATGAGCCCAGGGCCTTGTACTTTACCACAGAAATACCCTCTCAGCCCAGTCTTGCTTTTAAAAATTACTTGGATAGTATAATTTGGACACAATTGAGACGCAACAACAGAGACGCCACATTTTGAACTTTGACAATTGTGCAGCATTTTATAGCTGTAGGGGTGAATTTTATGTGTCTCATTTTACCTCAAAGGCATCCACTTCCAGACAGGGAGACTGAGGCTCAGAGAACCTGACCAGCCGGTAGTCACTTGACTTAACCAAAAATGTCAGCTGCTAGATGGGGACGCCGGTGGGAGCAATACCAGGCCTGCGGCTCCAAGCCCCTCCTGTGGTGCCCTGGACTACATGATCTGGACCGTGTTCAGAACATAATCAAACTCCTTGCTGTGCGCTATAGGGTCTATGTGCTCTGGCTCTCACTACTACTCTGATCTCACTTTCCCCCCTTTCTCCATCGTTAGCCTCACTGTCATTATACAAACACCGCTGTGACGTCTCACAGGCAACCACGTCCTGCTTTTGGAGGCCTTTGTACTGTTTCCTCCCTCCAGAACGATGTTCCTCCGGCTGTTTGAGGTCTCTGCTCACATGCTGCCTCTTCAAAGATTCCCACCCCCGCTGACACTACCCCGTCCCTGTTTCACTCCCTTCACACCTGTCCTCACTATCAGAAGTGATTTTTTTTGTTTGTTTTCTTTTTTATGTCTGTTTATGTGTCTGCTTCCTTCCACTAAAATGTAAGCTCCATGAAGGCAGAAATCTTCTGTGTTTTGTTCTTTCTCTGTCATCTGTGTCTAGAACAGTGCCTAGAAAAGTTTAGGCTTGGAATAAATATTTGTTGCATGCACGAAGCCGTCCTTGATTCACTGATGAGGCAGGTACCTGGGGCTCCAAGGCATACAGCAGAGGCTGTAAACAGCAGAGCTGAAATCTGAGCCTGTAATTGTCCAAGACGCCCCCTAGGGAAACTATAAAAACTTGCCTCTCATTTTTTTCAGTATCTTGAACCCAAATTTTATGGCCCGGCATAGGGTTCTGTGTAGATCACTATGGTTACCCCTCTATGGCAGATACTAACGGCTGCGTTTCTGGGTGATAGACTCTCCTTTGCTGGGTTACATTCGCTGAGTGTGTATATTTCCCATTTTAGTTTCTCTTCAGTTGGGGTGCATTTTATAACTGCTACGTCCTTAGTATCATTTCCTTTCCCCCTTCAAAGTGCTCCTCAGCACAGGGTGTATAAGCAGCGATAAGAAGTTCTAGAACCTGGAAAAAATTGCAGCGAAAGCTCTGTAAGTGCTTTCCAGAAAACAGTAGTACTTGGGCTCAGTAGTGAAAATTTATTTCTCCTTTAGTTGTATTTTTCTGCTCCATGCGGACACTGTAGAGTAACCCCGGACACTTATTTTGTGGTTAATGGTAAATTGCTTCTCTCCTTGTCTGTCTTCCTGATAGGATCTTGGAGTTGAATAATATAAGAATATAATGATATATCTAGATTTGTTCTGTCAAGTTTCATATCACTGAACATACTTGGAAAAGAAAATTTTGACCTCAAGAAAAATTACATTGAGAAATCCAGCTGCTATTACAAAAACCATTCAGCGCAGAGAAATGATGTGTCTTCTGTTGTGTTACACACGTAATTTATGTCAACAGAAAGCCAGTAACTTCATCATGATCTGAAAGTAAATTTCGCCTGAGGGATCTTGTGCTCTCTCCTGGTCTGATAGAAGTGAGCACATTCTATACATTTTTTGCTCTGATTTGCCACATGAGTTTTGCTGGGGTGCAGAGGAAGACGAATGGCCCCCGGCTGCCTCCCGTCTCCTGTCAGTCATCACCAGAGGCTCCCAGGCCTTTGACAGTGAGAGGACTGTGCAGGACCATAACAGAGTGAGCGCTGGGAACGGCAAGCGAGGTTGTAATACAGATTCTTCCTAAAACTTGAATGTCATTTTAAACTGACATGTTTAAATTGATACATTTCTCCCGCAGAGGTAGATTCATTCAGTCTTAATGCAAGCTGCTTAGTTAATGTTTTGGCCTTGGTTTCTCTATGTGGATACAGCAGGTATAAACATTAGTCTGAAGCTGTAAGTGTGTAAGAGTTGCTAGATAGTTTTATTTTCTGTAAATCTATTTTTATTTTGACTCTGTAGCCCCATCCTGCTTGCTACTAGGTGGTGATCTCAGCTGCCGTTCCACACTGCCCCATGGTTCGGGTATCGTGTGAAGTGTTAAGTCACGAGATACACCCGTTAATCATCCTGTGGGCTGCTCACATCTCAGCCCAGTGGTTTCCTGCTGCTTCCGTGTCACTCTAGAGGCTGAGAAACTTTCTGACAAATGCCAGGAATTTTTTCTCCATACTCACACTAATGATTTCTTCCTGGGGTCCTGATCACTCTCTGGGCCTCTACTTAGATAATTGGGGACTCAGAGGCCATATATTTCTCTCTCTCTCTCTCTCTCTCTCTCAGCCAGGAAGATTCTCTTTGTGTGGGCTTTGGGGAGAAACTGTCATTCCTCCTTTTCTCTCTGTGACTTCCTTTCTCTGCCTATGTCTTTCACAGTTCTTCAAGTTCTCCCAGGGACAGGGCTGGGATTGAGGTGAGGTCAAGGGGATATCCTGCTCAGTCATTATGTCTAAGAATGTGCCCGAAAATGATGTCTTCTGGGGTATTATTTTGATTCTTTAAGCCATTGCATGAAAATATCATTTACCTCGATTACTGACTTTTTTTTTCTTCTTAAATTTTACAGCCAGGAATAGTACCTGACTAACCTCACCCTAACGGGAGCCACAGATTTTGGAAACACACACAGTAGATCCTGTGGCTTCCTCCTGCTTTCTGTCTTGCCTGGATCCTGAATTGAGGGACCAGGGAGAAATTCAGGAAGGACAAGCTATGAATTTATATCTCAAGACATAGAGCCATGCACAGAATTAGGGGCTTGGCTTTGCCTCAGAGCCTTATTACAGATGTCACAGGTAGGTTTCTAATGCCATGGAGAGGACGAGGCTGCCATTAGAGGCTTAGAGAACGTGTATATATCTTCACCCACCTGCGTTAGCAGGGATGGTTACTTTGCTTTCAACTCAGAGTTGTGGCAGTGGAGGTGTGGCCAAGTGACAAAGTCTGTGAGAAAAGTCACCAGTGAGAAAGTCACAATAGAAAACGTTAACAGACTACGGACAGAACATCTTAATTTCATCTTTCCTCATTCCTTTAGGCTTGACTTCGCACTTTCTGGCTACAGCTCCAAGCTGCTCTGTACTTTTGTAGTCATTTAGAAACAAAAGCCAAAGGACTTTTTTCCAGAACAGCCTCTGTTCCCCAAAATGAGATGAATGAAGCTTGGTTCTGTTTTTATACAGAGGCCCAACTCCTGCCCAGTGGCTCCAGCATAGCGTTGTTATTGGAGGGGGAGGCAGGAGCCTAAAGACCTCAGGGTGATTCCTTTCATGTGTTCCTCACTTCAGATTTCCCCTTGGGGGAAAAAAATCAACCTCAGGGAAACAATACATGGTTGTGAAAATTCAGTAGAATGCTCCCCTTGCCTAGAATCTGCCGTCTGAGCCTTTGTAGCTGGGAGGCAGCTGCCTTTCAAGCTGCCTGGCTTGGCTTTTTCAATCCTCAGAAAAATCCTTCAAGGGCTGAACATCACTCTGTGTTTTGCACTTTGCCTTCTCTTTTGAAAATAAATGGAAGCACCATGGGATATTCTGTTTCATGTTTGCTACTGCAAAGGCTTCCTTTGCTGAGCTCTCTGACACAGGCTTCCCTCCTTTCTGTTCACTCGGAATGAACTGTGTTTCGTTTTCCCAGGCTGTGTGTTTCTTGCTACTTCACATCCCTCCCAGAGAGAACGCAGCCGGCAGCCATGTCTCCTACACACATAGCCGCTTACCTGTGCTTTCTTCTTTCTCCTTAAAGCACTTTCTGAACGTGTGCACCCGACCGCATCTGCACCGGGAGTCGTAACGTCGCCAGAAGGGTGAGCAGCCTGATCCACTCAGGTGGAAAGAGGGCTTACTGTGAGGTCATGGGGGAAGTCTGGAAAGATCCTCGTGGGACCCAACAATTTTGGGGGTATGGCCATTTTCACAGTGTTGGTTATTTTCTAAGAAAAGAGTGTGAAGGAAATGATTGGCACTCCTAGTGCCATCCCTAAGTTCACTTTCTGCCCATTCCTCCGGGGTGTATCCCAGTAAGCTGTTCTTTCAAGGAAATATGATCTTCTTCTGATAGACCGACTCCCTGCTCTTATACTGCGTAGAAAAGCTGTCCCCAAACTGACATTAAATATTAGACAGTTCTCCTATGCACACCAATTTAAACAATTAATACTTCATTCATCTAGAATTTATTCTGTGTGAGACGTTAAGAGGGCATCCATTTTTGTCTCTTACTAAGGTGGGCCAGTGGTCCTGACAGATTTCTTGACTTACCTTTTTTTAAATTTAAAGAATACTTCTCTTATACAGTCTATATTCTCATACATTAAGCCTATCACTTTATTCTATATAATTAACCTGTTAATTAATGCCAAACATATATACACCCTAGCACCCTACATCCCAGCTCCAAAGACAATATTTTAGTTACAATGGCCTACATCTTTTGAATTGTAGAGTCATCCTATACATCTTGAGATTATTCTGTTTTCTTATCCTTATAGACCAGACTGGTCTCATTTGCGTAATACTGGACAGGAGTCATTGGAGGTCTCTCCTCATGGAGGGAGGAATTTAGTGTGGAAATGCTCTGTGTTTGAGCCTTTTGCCCTTTGTACATGAAGCGGCTATGAATTTGCTCTCCACTGACTGCAGTGCCATCTGCCCCCATCTCTAACCACTTTGGTTCAGAGCTGGGATGAAGGCTGGGGTCCTGGGATCCTATCACTTAATTTCCATCTGGGCCTTTCTGGAAAGTCTATGCAGCAGGTGGCAGCATTCCTTTTAGAGTCCCTTTGTCTGTACTTTGTTAAAAGTGTTCACAATTTAGGCATGTGGTTGCTACCTTTCTCTGGTTTTAGGTTAGGATTTAGAATTTGTGTGCCTAGGTTCATCTAGATTTCAGAATTGGGAGAAGAGAATAAAATCACAGATTGTCATATTTTACAAAAACTTTTTAATGTTTTTTTTTTAGAATAAAAGGAATTAACAATACTGTTCCTTAAAAAAATGATATTTCTAAAGTATGTGCCCGTGACAGTATATTATTTATCTGCAACTCTACCTTCCTGCCTGCAGCTTTTGTAGGATGTGCCTCTCTACTCCGGCAATGTTGGCCATGTGACCTGCCTTAGCCAATGGGACGCTAGCACACATGCAGTATGACAGAGTCTTTGAATATGTTTGTCTGTTTTTCTCGACCACTTGTACTTTTGCCCCCTTGCAAGACTGTCTGGTATAAAGATGAAAGACACTTGGAAGAGACCTGAATCTGGCTTGTGTGCTAAAGTAGAGTGGCTCTGACTGATCTGCACAAGTGTGAGCAAGAAGAAGAAATGATTGTTACTCTGGGAGTGCTTGTTTTGAAGAAAAGTATTATTGCAGCCAAAACCTGACTCACAGTAGGTCATGTACGGATCTGGGACTTGCACTTGCCAGGCAGGTGCTATGCTGCTATTTCCTCAGGCTGGAGAGAAAATTCTAGTAAACCATTTGTACTGACATTTATTCATTCATTCAACAGATAACAGAAGGAGAGTGAGAGTCAGAGTGAGACGGGAGAGGGAGGTGGGAGGAAGAGGGAGGGAGAGACAGAGACGGAGGCCAAATAAAAGAAATGAAAGCATTTGCATAACACTACGTATGAATTTCTTATTGTCATAATTTATGCTGAACATACAAGCAAAACAAGACTGTAAATTAGCTTCAAGTAATCTAAATCAATATACATCGATAATCTGCATCATCCTAGTGGGGTGAGTGGTGTCTTGTTCTCACTCGTTGCCTTTTGCGTTGAAGTATGCTCCTCACTGTTCTGTCTCAGGTTCCTTTGAGTTAGATATACTTGCGTGGTTATGAGCCCCGAATACCTCATTTTGACATCATTTTCCTGTAATCATGTGGCACTTGCAGGTGAGTCCTTTAGCTTTTTTGTTTTTTTTTTGGTATCAGGAATCAAACTCAGGACCTTGCACTTGCCAGATAGGCGCTTGTGCTGTTGAGCTATATCACAGGGCCTCTAGTCCTTTAGCTTTTTTTTTTTTTTTTTTTTTTTTTTTAGTATAAATGCCTCCTTAAGGATTCAGCCCAGCTTTCCTTACTTTCATCAACCTGCAATAATAATTTTTTTTTTAACCTGTGATAATTAAAGTGGTAGCATCTGATACAATTCCCTAGCACTATCCTCACCATGCAAAATAAAGGCCTGGAGTCTGATTTGATGATAACCAAGCATATATCTGTATTAAAATTCTTAGGTTATTACACACATGAAAACGTACACAGACAGCTCACAAATATTGGAGAGAACTTCTGACCTTCGGCCGAATCCACCTGCTGTAATAAAGCGCTGTTCGTGGTGAGGAGAACAGAAGGGCAAATCAGACCTTGCACAGATCTGGGCAGCAGGTGGCGCTCTTGACATTTGGAATCGCGCTGGAGCCTGCAGTTCTCAGCATGTCGGTCGGCTCTAGCATAAATTTGCGGGTGCTGCATTGCAGTGTGTTTGTTGCTTTCTAATATTTTAAAAATACCTTCTTTGCAATGATCTTATGTGGATTATGTCAACTATGCTTGGCCCAGACAAGTGATGGGGCTGCTGCTCAGTCCTTGGGTTATGTTCTATTTTATTTTTCCTCACCTAGCAACACTGGCCCCAGCCTTATAGCTGATGATTTACTGGGAAGACTTTTGCTCCCTCCCTAGACACAAGAAGGCTGGACTCCGCTAAGCTAGTGTACACCAGAGCTCCTCGCCTGCAGGCTAGTGGGTCAGGTCAGTGACAGAGGGGGAGCACAGTCCTTTCTGCTTTGGTCCATGGTGGGTTGAAAGGCCTCTGAACTGCAAATGTGGTGATTTTTACCCTCAAGAATCAACACAAAAACCCCACCATACATTTCTGTTTAGAGATGTGGAGGTCCTGAGACATTTATTTTACGTTGAGTTTGCTGTGTGATCCCAGTTACTCCTAGGCTTGGTTTTCTATTCAGTAACTTAGGATACTGAGTTGTTGGACACCTTATGTGTGTGATTTATGAGTTATCTTGAGTTTTCTGCAGAAATTAAGGTGGAGGGATTACTTTAGCCACCTTTCACCTTTAATACCATCTAGTGCCCAGGAAGGGAAACAAACTTGCCCAAAGGTGCACAGCAGATAGGTAGAAAGGTTGGCTCTTTCTCTTCCAATCAAGTTAATTTTGAACAAACAGAATGATTTTTCCCCCTTGAAAGCACTGACCTTATGTACATTTCTCTGCCAGCACTGTGCTGCGAGCATACACCTGAGTTTGTCCTGCCCAGGTGGAACTGTTGAAACCAGTCAAATCCACACTACAGAATGAGACTATTTTAGACGTTCAGTCTCCATTAACCTAACCCAAATCTAGAGCATCCTAAAGTGTGGAAAGATAGCTAATATCATAGTACTTTTAACATTTTGAAAATATCTTTGATGACAATATATATGTCTATGCTTACAGCTTTTAGGAACTCCCATAGCAAGTACTGCTTTTTTTTAAGTCGAGGGGTAATTGACATAGTAAAATGCACTCATCTTAAGTATTTTGCTTGATGACTTTTGATAATCAAATGAATTTTGAGAATGAAACCAACCATACTAAGTTTTAAAGAGGGTGGAATATCACAGTTTGTTTCTGAGGGAAAGAAAATTGCTCTTTAAGCCTATCTGGAATGGGAGAAGGACTACATTTCAGAGACTCTATCAGTTCTACTTGGCTTCACGAGGGAGAAAACCCTTGTCTGTGCCCCTGTGCCAGGAATTCACTGGCCTCCTACAGTTTGTTGGAGAGATTCTGGGATGCTTGCTTTGGCAGAACATGTACTAAAATTGGAGAAGATGCTGGGACAAGTTTATTTAGGTCTCCATGCCATACAGTTAGAGGTCCTAATGGGTGGGTCTGGTTCACATTCCCAGGTGCCCTTAGTGAGGGATCTAGAGTCACCCTTCTTCAGGTGCTCAAATACTGGGCCTGTCTTGGTCCACTAAGGGGACTGCAGGCGCCTGTGGGGTTTAAATGCTCGAATTTTAGATTCTACCTTCTGAGTCTTTGTCTTCAGTTTCTATCATATATTTTCTCCTGTGCCACTATAACTCTAGTGGCATGTTTGTGCGGTGTCTGTTCTTGCCAGTATGTTGGGGTGTAGTGAATCTGTGGAACTAAGTTCTTAATGTAGGAGTACAGGAAGGATCACCTCTCTTTGTTTCCTAATTGCAAAGCCCCATTTTGCTGGGTTGACAGGACATTTTGCCTGTGGTGTTACTGTGGACATTTCTTCATTTTGAGCTTGTGCTAGGGTGGAGCTCATTCACAGAGATAAGCAAAAAGTGGCCTCTACAGTCATGAGTTATGGGCCCAGGTTGGTTACTAGTGAGTTACATCCCTTTTCCCTGCCCTTAGGGTCTCTTCAGATTCAGCTTGAGGCCGTCAAACCACTGGTGAGGTCAGGAGCTCTGGGGCTTTGGGTCACCAGGTCTACTCCTTTGTTCTGGTGCTCCCTTGAGGTCTGCAAGCTCCCTGGAGTACTGTCCCCATGGTTCACAGGACGAGGGATATTCCAGACAGCAGCGACTCTGTCCTGCAGCCTCTCCTCTTCCTCTCTAGGAACCCCAGCATCTCCTCAGTAAGGGATCGTTACAGACGGCAGGAGAAGGACAGGTCTGACTTGAAGTCACTTTCTATATCCTGTTTTGCAAAGACTAGCCTGACCCAAAGGCTGATACAAAAGCTGATCTCAGGAAATCCGAAGAGATTGAAAACAGCAAGGAGCAAAAGGTAGATTAACATCTCAAAAAAATATCCCCTGCTGAGAGGTTCCAAGGCCCTGGTGGCCTGCTTTGCTTATGTCATGCTCCAGTGTTCTCTCTGCTCACTTCCTAGAATATTCTGTGTCCCTTTTGTCTGCTATGAATGCTCTGGTAAGATTAAGAGTTATCACGCCAGGGGCTCTGTGAATATTCGCACCCGGAAAAATTCATTTCCTGTGCCCCGCTGAGCTGAAAGAGCATATCTTGGCATATCCCAACACTGGCTCTGGTTGATCTGATGTCTAATGCCCCCCAGCAAAGAAAAAGAGCAAGCTGCTTTATCTCAAATTGAATTGGGGTTTGTCGAGTTTTCCCTTATCATGTTCATTATTAGGAGTGGAGAAATCTTGACAATTGGAAAAGACAGAGCAAGTGTGAGAAAGAATTAAAGGCAGAGTGAAGCTTTGATCTTCAGGAACGCTCTTGGGATTTTGCTTTAGGCTTCCCAGCTGACACATCACCACATAACCACCAGATGGTGCCATAGGCAGCGGCGCAGGCTGCCTTGCTCGGTGGGGAGAGGCTATCAGGGAATCTGTCCTATCACCAGGGCGCTGCCCGGCTAGTTGGGAGACTGGCTTGGCTCTGACCGGGGAGTAACTGAGTTTTGATAGGTTCAGCAATGCCTGGGCCTGAACCCTGCTCCCTGACCTGCACCTGTGGGATTAGAGCCATTATTGGCTTCTGATAAATGCTTTTCTGACAATCTGGGTTTGGTATCTTTCTCATTTTCTGCCCTGCTGGGTTTAGTCTATCAAAATAGGATATGTCTGTCTGACAAGATAAAGATTGTATCATAGAACAAGATGTTCTTGCTCATGGACAAGCTTTCCACTGTGTAGCTTGGGCTTAGCCTCATCCCGCTCGGAGGGCAGGGTAAGACAGAGAGCAGGTGGGCCAGGCCTGCGGTGGGCTGGCGCTTGGGCAGGAGCTGAGCTGAGTCTGTCAGGTATTCAGAGGATGGGGCTGTTCACTCAGCTGCTTGAGCGATGCTGCAGGATTTGTTGAGACTGTGGGAGGGATTTATGCACATTCTTTCCCAGAACAGTGCAAAGAAGTGCTTTTTAAATTTTAATAATGTGTTTTGCTATAGATGCTAAAAAGACTGGATAAAAACATCCTATGCATTAGAAGAGCATTGCCGAATTGCTGCTTTGTAATGTTCTCATCCTCCCTGGGTGGCTCCAGCCATGAGTACCACCTCTTCCTTCAGGCACTCACCAGGACAAGAACTGGGCTGCACCTGTTGGAGTGAGATTTAGCAGAGTGGTGGCAGGCAGCCTGGAGCCACTGCAGGGGTGTGGCTATACCTTTTCGCTCAGGCCAGGCTAGAACTAGCTGTCATGAGGAAGAGATAAGATCTTTGAACTGAAATGTTCAAATTGTACATTTTTCCCCCTAATAACAGACTTGCTGACAGTTGTGAAGTCTATGCCATTTTAACCTTCTAGAATAGCTAGGGGTCAGCCAACATTTTAGTCAGAAAACTAAAATGTGTTGAACATGCTCAAGACACTCTATTGATTGGGACCTCAGAAATGTAGTTTTCATATTCTGAAAAGGATCAATTTATTATAAAGACATTTCCTTTTATATGAACTTTTCCAGGCTGGTTTTGAACTTACTCTGTATTCCAGGCTATCCTCGGACTTGTAATCTTCCTGCCCCAGTCTCCTGAGTGCTTACGTTACATGCCGCCACGCATGGTTGAAGACATGTTTTTAGTCTCTGCACACTGCAAAACCTCACATATACTTAGATTTGGGAGTTGTGTATATGTGTGTGCAAGCCATCAAAGTTTAGAACTTAGAATATTTACTTTTCTAGGGCAGTTTGTATTTTTTTATTTGCCAGCATTGGCTGAAAGTTTCCCAAAACCTTATAGAATGTTTCTGTTCGGTAAAAGAATTGTTTCTTCTACAATTAGGGAGAAGAAGTCTAAGGCAAATACATAGGAGAGATAGAAACACATTCTCTTAACCACAAACATGCTTTTCCAGTTTGGCCTTTCTTCCACTAGAAGAGCAATATGCCCTAACCTTTGCCTCACAAGGGCCCACAACTGACCATAAAGTGACTAGCCTCCTTGAAAGATATTTCATGAGTTTTCTGAGGGAGAAACAGAATATTCAATTGTTACTGTGAAAGCAGTCACAAAATCTTAGTGGGGTACAACAAAACCCATGTATTTATCTTATGAATCTACAGGTGAAGTGGACATGTCTGTTGACCTCAGTTTGGCTGGAGACTGACTGTCCTAACCAGGGCACGGATGAGTGGTTCTGCTTTTGCTGCAATGGTTGAGGAAGCTTGAATTCTTCCTGCAGGACTGTGGGTTTCTTGGGCATTGTCTCCATGCTTCCTGGACCAGCAGTACTCCCTCCAAACCCACATACTTTTTTCATGACAATAACAGAGGTATAAAGCAGAAGACTCCATTACAAAAACATATAACACAGTATGATTGTGTATGTCCTGTGTTTAACAATTGGCTTATATAAACTGGATGATAAAATATGTATTTATGAGTTGCAAAACCGTTTTCTCATAGTGTTGGTTCTGTCCTGTAGTACTTATCTCAGGGGGTTTGTACATTTGGCTCTTTCCTCTGCAAAGAGTTTACTTTCCTAGAAGTCAAGAACTAATTTGAACTCTGCCTCTTACTGGGCCTTAGTGTCAGAGAGCCTAAGGGAAGTGCTGGCTCCAACACCTTTTTGGTAAATTACTTATTTCTGTGCTGCTTAGATTCTTCATTTTAAAGATTTCATCAAGAATGTGTGAATATTTCAAGTGTTTAACACGGGCATCACACATGTGTACTTGCAACAAACACCCTTTCAGAGTGGAAAACTTCTGGCCTATGCCAGAGTACAGAAAATAATAAACCTCCATGTATCTAGGATTCAGCTTTAATAATCAGCAATATCTTGCTATTCTTATCTCTTTTATTTTTGTTAGAGTTTTTTGCTGTTCTTTCATTTTTATTAGTGTATCTTTGTTATACATGATTAATACATTCACTGCGGGGAATTTGTACATATACATATTGCATCTTAATTGGTTTTACTTCCCCTCTGCCTTCCTCTCCCCTCCGTCCTCGATGCCTTCATCCTGCAGTCAGCTTACCATCTCCACAGTCTATCTCCCTGCTTCATAGCATCTATATCCTTTGAGTACATGCAATGACCTGTTGATGAATAATTCTCTGGCCATTATCTCTTTCAACATCTATGGACCTTTGGGCTATTAAAATTCTCTAGTTTCTGCTCAATATGTTTAGCATATAATCATGCAGTTTTGCCATGTGTTCTTTTATTTCCTTAGGAAATTGCAAATAAGAGACAGGATTTTGTTTAGCTTTGGCCCTACGTTCAGCTATATGTCTATTGTAATAGGACCATGGAGGGTCTTTGTAATAGGACAAGATAAATAGTAAAGGAGAGTGATGTCACAGCAGGTGCTGCTGATATGTGGTCAGGAGTCAAGTAGCTGAATTTATACTTGGAGAATGAATAAGGTTAGTTGTGAATTGTGTCACTAGGGTTGGGGTTATTTATCAGCCCCCTTAACTTCAATTGTAAGCTGTTAAATGAGATAAATACCTTTACAGTTTAAGAGGGAAATTGTACTCCCAGGACAAAAGAACCCCCCCTCATAGGTAAGGCAGCGAGACCCTGAGAGGCTAGCTTAGCATAATAGGCTGTGAGAGGTCAGGCAGTTATAGGATCTGGGTATTCAATATTCTGTCTTTTATACTTGATTGCCTGCTGTGCTCAGGAGACTCTTAGAGATTCTCAGACACTCGTCAGCGTGACTGCGAACCTTTTAGAGCTTTCAATGATAACAAATAGCTGGCTGCGGTGCAAGTGCCGCAGGTTCGCCTCTGCTGCTCTAGACTTTCATCTCTACTCTGTAAGACTTCCTCTGAAGAAAAAGGGTTCCAGCCCTGTGATAGTGAATGGTTATCTCCATTTTCATAAAACCCCAAGTAATTGGATTAGCGTAGTTTTGGGTGTGGTTGAAGGATTTACTGAAGACAGCAGCCCCATCTTGTATGTGTGGCACCAACCAATAGGCTTGGGGACTGGAGGAATTACAAAGAAGAATGAAGAAGGAAGCCTTGCTTCTTTCTCTTCCGGAACAGCTCCAGTCTTCCCCTTCACCTTGGACATCGCCTTCCGGTGTCAGTGCAGGCTTTTAAGCCTCCCCATGCAGACCCTTTGGCTTCCCCATCAGATATCAACTCACACAAGGTGCTTCAGCGAGCTCCAGGCCTTCAGCCTGTGACTGGGTCCTATGGCTCTCCAGAGCACAGACTGTCCCACACCCAACTCTACAGGTGATCATTGTAAGCCTACTTGTAAATCCTTATGGTGTACTTATATATCTTATATCATATATCTTATATCAGTCTGTTTCTCTAGTGAGCACTGACTGATACAACTACTAAAAGAGAGTTTGAAAACTGCTGCCCCATGTGATTCTGCATATTCCTTAAAATGGTCTGTAATAGCTCATAATTCATGAACCTCATTGTACTATTTGATAAACTCACAGGGGCTTTGACCAATTCCCTCTTATTTATAAAAATTGTAGAAAAATATCTAGAAAAGAAAAGCAAAAATGTGCATCTGCAAAAACATTATAACAGTATTTTTTAACCCTGAAAGAACATGACTCAAGTTCAACACTTCTAACCTTGTTGTGTCTCAGTTTCTGCATCTGTGAAATGAAGGTTAGTGTCAAGATACCCAAAGCAGAAGCTTGTGATGCATCACACCAGAGGTCAAATCCTATCAACACCTCTCTGAGAGGCAGTTCCGTGTACTTTCTTAGAGTCTTATGAGTGGGCACACTGGGAGTACAATTCTGAGTATCTTAATGTCCCTAGAAGTCTGCTGAAGTTGTGAAAGGTCACAGTCTCATCCAGTAAAGCAGAAGAATTAATGCCCCAGTGGGAGCTCTCAAGTAGAGGAGAATGACAGTCCATAAAAATTCTGTAGTCTTTCTGTCTCCTGGTGGCATGACTTTGAGTTTCATTCTGTGCATGTCCTCCTTGGTGATCCACAGTGGACTGATCCTAGCTGCCCATAATGGTAAATCATAAATATACCTTTTACTAGTGTCAATGTCCATAAGCCAAAGACTATAGGACTTTTCTAGAAGTCAAACCAAATTGTGTTTACAGTTTGCTGCAACAAGGGAGAATCTACACCAAGAGAAGCTGTAAGAGACAGATAAGGCAAATTTTGTTTTATGGGGGTGAACTTATACCTTATTTTTATTAGTGGTACTGAGAACCTTCACACCGAGTTGTAGCCACTGCCCCATTTTTATTACTCTTTACAATTTGTCTTGAGACAGGCTTTTGCTAAATTGCTGAGTTGCCAGGCTGGGATTAAACTTCTGATCCTTTGTCCTAGCCTCCAAATGTGTTGGGATTACAGCCATGTACCACCATGCCCAAATCTAGAAGGTGAATTTGTGATGAACTATTTTGAAGAGAACTGTACAAAAGTGAGTTTTTTCCTCTTGAATTGGGTCTTCATTGTTTGTAGGAGCAGTTTGATGACTAGCTATCTTAAGTTTTATCTAAGAGGCACTGTGGTGGCTTGAGAACTGGTGGTCAGCTGAATTGAACCTGCATGGTGCTGGGTGTAGAGGACCCATCTGAGGATTGTTGCCAGGAGCATAAGAGGCAGAACTGGAGAAGAGAAGCTGTTGGGAGCTGTTGGAGCTGTTGCTTTTCCTGGGGCTGCTGTTGGTTCTCTTGGGGGACCTTGTCATGCTAGCTTTCCTGATGAACTTGGCTGCTCTCATCATCAAAGGAGCTCAGGACCTTGGTGCCAAGGGCCATGATTATGGTTCATTTTGAGGGTGCTCTGGTCCTTGCTTTGAGCATTGCTTCCTGGCTCCAAAGGGGAAGATGGTACACTGCTCAGTCTCTTGGAGAAACTTCTTACGCTGGTTTTTCCTGATGGGAACTCAGTCGTTCTCATCATCTGAGGAGCTCAGGACCTTGCCATCACTGAGGATGGCTGTGGTACTTTTTGGAGGAGCTCTGGGTCTTACTTTGAGCATTGCTTCCTGGCTCCAGTGCAGATCCTTCATCCTGCTGGCACAGATCCTTCATCCTGCTGGCTCAGGCTTTCTAGCTTCCTCCACTGATCTTTGTGCCTTCCCAGTGAAAATCTGTGAAACAGTCTTGCATGAGACATTGTTTTAGGCTCTAGGCCTCCAGTTGGACTTGTAGAGGGCATGGTGTTGGGCCCTAAGTCTTCAGCTGGACTCATGCAGGACATTACTGTGGGATCCAGGCCCTCAGCTGGATTCTTTGGTCTTTAGTGTGTGGACAGATTTCCTGTACTGTTTTTGTGTATGATTCTTTGGGTGACTATTACAAATATTATAATTAAGTGTCATGTATTGTATTGTTTCCCCTTGTAAAACTCCAAACTACAACAGGCCCAGATAACAAAGTGGAGCTAGAGTTGTTCATAAAGAAGGAAGATTCAGTAACACCAGAAAAAAGTGTTTGATTGTTTTAGTGGTTCTACAGTATCCTTTACTTTGTGTTGAGCTGTGATTGTGGTGTTGTCTTGCTTACTTGTCTGATTATTTCTGATATTCTGTGGGGTATTGTTTGCTGTCAGCTACCTCTTGCCAGTGTACAGGATCTTTTGTCCTTTTCTGTTGGCTTTTCTCCTTCTCCTGATTCCCTCATTCCCCTCACTCTGCATCCTGAGATCACCCGCCTCAGAGACTGCAGCTCCCAAGTCTTGCCTTTGGTCTCCTTAGAGCCCAAAATAACACAATGCCCTTTTCCATAGCTCAGTTCCTTTGAGTTCCTAGAATAGCTTTAAAAACTCAAAGGTAGGTCTGGTTCCCAGAATCTTGAAGTATTTTTAAAAAGCAGAATGACCTTTATATCATGAAAGCCTGAATATATTACCACTTTCCTGTCTCAGAAATATTTACTCATGATAAAGCATATATACATGAAAAAACAAAAATAAACATGGCTACAGAGCAATTCACAGGCCTTCCCAGATTCTGCTGACTGCCAGGAAACTTCCTGCCACAAGAGCCTTTATTCTTAATTCAGAGTTGTTTCAGCAGGAGGCTCACTCACACTGTTTTCCAGTAAATTCTTAGTATCTTAGGGTTCTTAGTTGTGCTGGACATTTTAACATTGGATCATATCCATATTCAATGTGTACAGGTTGCTAAATGGTCTCAGTAACAGTCTAGAAGAGAAGATGCACCCAAGGCAATATGAAAGAGTAGAATCTGGATAGGTAGCATTACAATTGTTATTATCATTGTATATTATAATTAATAGTTTAGTATTTTTCATACAGTTTTAGAGTTTTCAGAACATTTGAGCAAGGTTTATAGAAAGTCCCTTTTACTCCCAAACAACCCAGCTACGCAATTTTACTTCATGTCTTGCGTTAGTGTGGTAAATGAGTGATAACTCAAGAATCAATGTTGATGCATTACTATAAATTACAATTCATGGGCTATATTAAGGTTCATTCTGTGCTGCATAGTTCTATAAATTTTGACAAATGCATAAAGACATATTTCACATGGAATAGTGTCAATACTCTATGTGTCCCCTGTGCTTTATCTCTTCATTATTCCCTCCTTCTTATCCTCCAAACCCCTTTGCTTTGTTAAATGGACTAAGGAAGTTAGGATGATGCTCTCTGACTCTGGAATATTAACCAGGACACTTTTGCCTTGTGATTCCTGTTTCATCAGGAAGGCCAGAAGAACTCCTTCCATTTACATCCACCTTAGGGTATTACCAAGGGAGCCATTCTACATGAGACACAGTATGTGAAGTGTCTAGCACCTTTGGAAAGAAGGGTGCAGCAGTCTCGAAAAGCCAGGCAATTGTATTTTCTTGTGATAAGTCTTTCCTTGCCTGTGTCCCTGAGAGGATGAACAAAATGTTCTTATGGTCCCAGGCACAAGGGGGATCTAGTGGAAAATTTAATTTTCTTTTGAGTTTAAGGGAGTCAGAGGCCAAAACATTCATTAATCACCACAAAAAGTACTGTTCTGCAAATTGCTTGTGGGCAGCACCTGTCCTATCTTCTTGGGTTGGTCATTCAGAACTACCGAAATTAATCTCTTACATTTGGCTCTGACCACCTGATGAAGGCTGGCTCCTATCACTAAAGCACCCCTGGCACCACCTTTCCACTTTAACTTTTTTTTAATTTTAATTTTTTTAAATTTTTAAATGCATACCCTGCCCTTTGTAGCAGGATTTGACCACACAGACATTTCTCTTTAATCTCAGCTTAATGCCAACTGGAAATGATTATATAAGAAGGTTGGTTTGTAGTGCAGACAGTTATGAATTCTAACTTGGAGTTTGCCCCACAGTTATAGGAAAAAGTTGCTTCTCACAACCCAAAAAATATGTTGGCTTTGTGCTCAGTTTATCCTAACAGTGGAGAATCAGTCAAGGTTCTGCAGAAAACAGACGGTGCATGCAAATGTAATTTAGAAGAGTTAAATGAGGGGATATGCACAAAAATGTAGATGAATGAAAAACTCCAGCATGGAATGATGAAGCATTGTTAGGACAATGTAAGTAGAAGTCTGTTGCCTTCCCCTACACAAAAGTGATATCTTACGATTCAGACCGAAAATGTCTTCAAACTATTTTTTTGTGTGTGTGTGGAAGGTGATTAGATCATGAGAGTGCTACAGCTGATTTTCTGCTAGAAGATGGAGCCAATTTGGAGGTGCATTACAGAGAGAATGACATGGAAAAGTATATTCTTAGCCCTAGGGTGTTTTTGTCTGGTTCTTGGCTGCCATGACATGAACAGCATTCCTCTGCCATGCCCTTTCACCATGTTGTTTCTGTTTTGGAATCAAGTAAACTTGGATGGACTTTGCTGAATCTGTGAGTCAAAATAAGCCTCTCTTTCTTTAATTTGTGGTATTGGGCAATTCGTCCCAACAGTGGGACAAATAGGCTATAGACTTTAACAGACTATAACACAGTACATTAGTTTTGTGAGTGGGCTCTTTGCTGTGACTGTATGTAGCAATGTAGCTTAAAAGTCTTTGAAACTGGTTTGCAGGGAGAGTTTGGAGAGGCTTGGAGATAAAGGCTAAAGAAGCCTTAGAATGCTATAAATTGAGCCTAAAGGATGATTCTGGTTGGATCTCAGAAGACCAGAATATTGGTAGGAATATGGACAGGAAAGGACAGGCTCAGGAGGTTTCAATTGGGAACAAGGACTCTATGGACAGTTGGACTAATGACCATATATGATACACTCTGACAAAAATTTTTCTTCCTTTTGCCCAATTCCTGGGAATTTTCAAGAGACCGAGACTAAAGTTAATGGATTAATTAATTTGGCAAAGGAAATTTCAAGACTGCTCAGCATTCAGGATGTGACATGGATACTGCTGGCTGGTTTTAACCAGATTTATATAATAGTAAGAATTAGGATCAAAAAGAAGAAAAAATGATGTGAAATTTCCTGTAAGTCTGAGGTAAAGCAGAGTATGGTTGCAGAAAATATTTGCACTAAAAAGTAGTCAAGTATTTTGCATTAGGACAATAGGAAAGGTGGCTTAAAGGTGTCTCAGGAATTGGTCAGACTCCACTTGTTCCAGGCTCAAGAGTGGGAAGGTGAACAACTTTAATAGACTTTGATTGGAGAAGAGAGCCCCAGGGAGTCTATCTCATTCAGGGAATCCCTAAATTTGTTTCACCCGTTCAAGCATTTAGAAGCTGCTGGAGCCATGGCCCAAAAGATCCCAGTAGCCTTTCCACTGATAGCTGATTCTGGTGTCATTCATTTTTGCTAGTTTTTGAGACATGAAGAATGCAAAAGTTGTGGGATAAAGAGACTTCCACCCAGATTTCAGAAGGCCTAGGAGGCCATGTAGTCTGCCCCTGAGAGGATAGTACATGAAATAATGAGAGTGAAACTGAAAGTGTAGTGGGTCCCAGGAAGTTGGAAATGTCCCCCCAAATCCTCATACAGTCATGGGGTGGGCTTCTAGGATTTGTGATTGATCCATGGTCCAATGCCGCGATTATGGGTGTGAGTGCTGCACCTGCACTGGAGCGGGTAGTTTGCACACAGTGTAAGGGAGGGAAAGAGGCTGCCTGCTGCCGCTCCTCCATGTTTTGCTCTTGTTGCTTTTGCTGTCTTCCACCACCATGAACAGCTGCCCTCTGCCCTGTGCCACTCTGCTTCAGAGCCAGCTGAATATGGACTGAAACCTCCACGGACTATGAGCTAAATTTCCTTCCTTAATTTTGGACGTCAGGTATTTTGTCTTAGCAATGCGAGAAAAGTAACCAAGACAGTAGCCAGTCCAAGAGAGAGGTGGCAACTAGCAAAACCTTAGGGGTGGGGCACCAAAGCCTCTTGCACCTCACATCTCACCACAACCTGTCCTAGGTGCTAGACAGGGAACTATACAATTTAATGTTTGCCCTGTGGATTTTGATCTTGCTTTAGTCTCATTCCTTCTATTCTTCCATTTCTCCCTTTTGGAATGGGAATATTTACCTCGTGTCATTGTATATTGGAAGTATTTAACTTTGCTTTTAGTTTTTACAGAAACTCACAGTTAAGAGTTTACCTTGAGTCTCAGAGGAGACTTCAGACTTGGACTTTTCAGCAGTGATGGAATTGTTGACTCTGATAATTCTTAGAGGTGGAATAAATGTGTTCTTCATAATGAGATGGACATGAATAATTTGCAGACCTGGAGCAGAATGTTATGGTTTAGGTCTAAAATGTCCCTTCATTGTCTCATATGTTTGGAAGGTGATTGGATCATGGGAGGAGAGCTGACTTACTTTGAGCCGGAAGGGGCTGCTTAGTGGTAGCATCACTGGGGGTGTGGCCTGGAAGGGTGCATTCTTATTC
Organism: Dinomys branickii; assembly: GCA_004027595.1. NCBI lineage: Eukaryota > Metazoa > Chordata > Mammalia > Rodentia > Dinomyidae > Dinomys > Dinomys branickii. Next base: position 112,566 of record PVLD010004788.1, read on the forward strand.
CCAGATGCTCCTCTCTCTCTTTGCTTTCCAGCTGCCGCAAGGTGGACAGTGTTCTTCTGCATTCCCTCTATCATGCCATGCTGTCTCAGAGCCAGAAAGGACCAAACTGTGGATCTATAGAATGAATCCTCTGAAAACAATGAACCAAAATACACCTTTACTCCTTTAAGTGGTGGGCACTGGGTATTTGCTCAAGTGATGTAAAAGTGACTAGACCTATAGCTCTTGGGAAGAGGCTACCCAGAAGGAAATGTGACTTTGGCTGACAGGGAGGAATCCAGGGCATTAACACATAGCTTCTCTCCCCTGCCCTTCATTTGCTTGCTGGTAACTCCATTTGCCAAATTTAACCAGATGGCAGAGGCTCAAAGAGCCTGCGTGATGTAGTCCACATAGGTAAACTTTGGGGCTCACAGCAGGGCCCTGGAGGTGCACAAGAGCTGGAGAGGAACAAGTGGAGAGAACTCAGTAAAGAAGAGCAGAACCAGGATAAGAGTGATAAGAATGTGTCAGGAGACCAGGGTTAATAAATGTGATAGCGGTGAAGGGAAAACAGTTGCAAGCCCACTTCCTCCAATGAGGCTCCAGGTCCTTGTAGCCCATTTGCTATGAACTCATCAGTGATGAGGTTAGTGTCCATGTAATCCAGTCACTTTTCTGGAGTCCCTTAACCTACTCAGTCAAACTGATAATCATGATTAACTAACACAGACTTTGATAAATATATTCAGTTCAAATAAGTCACTGGATTTTCGTACAGAAACACTTGTTAAAATACCCACAGGAAAAAAATAATCTGTGAATCTAATAATCTCAAAGCCCCATATTTCCTCCTATCACAATGGAAATATTATTTTTTATGATGAAAATTTTTAAACTTGCATTTTTAACCTGCATTTCCATGATAATATATGATGGGGAGTATCTCTTAATATGTTTATTTGCCATCTGTATATCTTATTTGGTAAGGTGTTTATTAAGGTCTTTGTCAATTTTGCTTGTGTAGGTTGATATTGTCAAGCTCCTCCATATATTTTGGATATACATCCTTTATCAGATATGCTTTTGCAAATATTTTCTCCCAGTCTGTGGTTTGGTTTTTCATTCTCTTCCCAGTGTCTGTTACACAGCAGAACATTTAAATTTTGTGAAGTCCAGTATATCAATTTTTTTCTTACATAGGTCATGCTGCTATACCAAACCTAAAATGTCATCATGAAACCCATGGTCACCTAGATTTTTCTCTTATATTATTTTCTGGGAGTTTTATTGTTTTTCACTTTACATTTAGTTGTGCGATACATTTTGGGTTAGTTTTTGTGAAGGGCATATGGTATGTATGTGGGGTTTTTTTTTTCTTTGTGGCTAATTGTTCTAGCTAAATCTATGTGTTAAAAAGACCACCCTGGTTCTGTTGTTCTATTGGCTTTTCTTCATTGTCGTAGATCAGTTGACTATATTAATTGGTTTGGGCTCATTCCCAGGTCTCCTATTCCATCGCCAATTTGTCTTTCTAATGCTGGTGGCACACTCCCGTGATTACTGTAGTTTTGCAGTAAGTCCTGAAGTTGGGTAATGTCAGACCTTCTATTGTGTTTATTATTCTTTTTTTTCCTCTCCACATAAATTTTAGAAACAATTCATCAATGCTGATGAAATAATTTGCCGAAATTTGACTGGATTGCACTGAATCTATACATTAAGTCGAATGGAATTGGTGTCTTGACAATATTCACAAACATGAAATGTTTCTTCTTTTCCACTTACTAGTTTATAATTTCTTTAATCAGAGGTTTGCAGTGTTTGTCACATAGATCTTCTGTATATTTCATTACATAAATACCTAAGTATTTTTTTGGGTGCTAATGTGAATGGCATTGTGTTTAATTTCAAATTTCTCTTGCTTGCGGCTGGAATATTGGAAAGTGATAGACTTTTATATATTAATCTTCTATTCTTCAGCATTACCAAAACTACTACCTTCAGGAGTGAGGTTTTTATGTCAATTATTTTAGATTTTGTGTAGAGAATTACATCATCATGAGCACTGGTAATTTAAAAAAATATTCTTAATGAGTTTAGCTTTTATTTCCTTTTCTTATTATATTACTTAGGACTTTCAGTATGATGTTGAAGAGTCATTGATTTGGGTTTCATCTTAGTGGAAAAACTTCTAGTTTTTGATCACTAAGTATGATGTTAGTGTGAGGGTTTTATAGATATTCCTAATCAAATTAAGAACATTCCTTACCATTTCTAATGTACTGAGAAGTTTAATAACAAATGGATGTTGGATTTTTAAGGTGCTTTTTCAGTGTCTATTAATATGATAATCTGACTTTTCTTCTTTAGACTGTTGATGTCGTGGGTTGCACTGATTGATTTTCAAATCTTGGACCAGCCCTGAATACCTAGGATGAATCTGACTTTGTTGTGGTATAGAATTCTTATACATCGTTGGATTATATATTTGTTATATTTTGTGGATTTTGCATCTATGTTTATGAAACATATTGGTGTGTAATTTTCTTTTATGTTGTTATGTCTTTGGTTTTTGTATTAAGGTAATGCTGACCTCATAGAATGAACTAAGAAGTAGACCTTCTGCTTCTCCCATCTGAAAGAGATTATAGAATATTGATAGAATTTCTTCTTTACATATTTGATGGAATTCACCAGTGAACTCATAATCTTGGGGCTTTCTATTTTGGAAATGTTTGGTTATAAATTTCAGCTTAAAAATAGATACAGACCTATTCTGATGATCTATTTTTCTTGTATGAGTTTTGACAAGTTTTACCTTTTAAGTGGCCCATTTCATCTAGGTAATGAAATTTGTAGGCATAAAATTGTTCATGGCATTTTTTTTTTTGTTATCCTTTAAATGTCCATGGGGTCTGTAGTCATGTCTTCTCTTTCATTTCTGTTTTTAGTAATATTTTTTCTTAACCTGGTTAGTTACCCTGACATTAACATTACTGAGCATTTTAAAGATCACATTTTAGTTTAACTGAATTTTTCCATTGAGTTTCTGGTTTTAGTTTCATTGAGTTTTTTACTTTTATTATTTTTTGCCTTCTGCCTACTTTGAATTTAATTTACTCCTAGTTTCCTAGTTTTTCAACAATTTTAACTGTATACCACAGTATTGTCAATTATATGAATGCTACTATAAAACTATTTCTATTAATTTTATCTTGTACCACTGAAACTATATACTTATTGAATGCATCCTGTTTTCCCCTAATCTCTACCATTAGAAACTACCATTATTCTTTTTGTTCTGAGTCTGATCACTTTAGACACCTCATGTAAGTGGAACCATACAGTATTTCTCCTTATGTAATTGGCTTTTTTCACATATAATGTCATCAATGTTCATTGGTGTTATGGTGTATATCAGGATTTCTTTCTTTTTAAAGGTTCATTAATATTTTACTGTATGTATATACAATATTTCCTTTATCCATTAATGGACTTTTATGCTGCATCCACATCTTGGCTATAGTGAATGATGTTGCAATAGACATGCTTGTATAAATATATCTTATAGGCTCTATATTTAATGCTTTTAGATAGATGTCCCTAAGTGGGGCACCTGCATCTTATAGTAGTTCAATTTTTATTTTTTTGAGGTACCTCCATACTATTTCTATAGCAGTCGCACGACTTTATAATGCCATCCACATTGCCCAAGGGTTCTAATTTCTACACACTTTAGCCAAAACTTGTTATTTTCTATTGTTTTGACCGTGACCATATTAATAGATATGGAGAGACTGAGCAATGTGGTTTTGACTTGCCTTTCTTTGATGATTAGAAATCTTGAGCATTTTTTTATATGCTTGTTGGATAGTTTTAGGAACACTCAAATTTTTTGCCTAGTTTTTGTTTCTTTTCTTCCACAGTGGTATAGGAGTTCTTATACATTTAGATGTTAACTTTTGATCCAATATAAAGTTTGAAAATAATTTGTCTCACTATGTAGGTTACCTTTTCTTTCACTGATTGTTTCATTTGCTGTGTAAAGTTCACACTTTGATAGAATTTCGTTCTATTTTTGCTTTTGTTACCTGTGAATTTGGTGTTTTTTCCAAGAGACCACTGCCCATTCCAATATCATGAAGCTCTTCTCTTTTAAGGATTTTATAGTTTCAGGTCTTATATTTAGGTCCTTAATCATTCTGAGTTAAATTTTACTTATAGTATAAATGAAATGTTTGTATTTAACCATTTACATGTGGCTTTCCAGTTTTCCCATCATCACTTGTTGAAGAGTATAACCTTTTTCCCTGCGTAGTCTTGGCAACCTTGCCATCATGTGATCATAATACAAGGTTTACATCTTGGCATTTTTTCTGTTCCATGGCCCGTATATCTGTCTTTATGCAAATATAGAACTAATTCATTTTTTGATTTACCTTTTAACTTAAAGTCAGGAAGTATGAAAGTATGGGCCCTCTAGCTCTATGTATGCATTTCTTTCCCCTTCAAGCTTATTTTAGTTTGGGATCCTTTGAGATTCCATGTGAATTTTGGGATTTTGTTTCTAATTCTTCAAAAATACCTTTGTAATTTTGATAGGGATTACAAATAGAGAATATTTACAACTAGAAAACAGAGACTATTTAAACAACAATAAATGTCACTACTCATGCACATGAAATGTCTCTTTTACTCTTTTCAGTAATGTTTTATACTTTTCATTATAGACCAAATCTTTTGATTCTTTGTGGACTTTATTCCTAAGATTTTTAATCTTTCTCATACAGTTGTGAATGGGATTGTTTTCTTAATGTATTTTTTGTTACTATATAGAAAAACAACTGATTTTTGGGTGTTGATTTTACATCTTGCAGTTTTCTTAAATTCATTTATTATTTCTAATTATTTTTGTGTGGAATCCTTAGGGTTTTATGCATGTGAGATTATGCCGTCTATGAACAGAGATAATTTTACTTCTTTTCCAATTTTTATTTATCTGTCTTATTTAATTGCTCTGTCTATGACTTGTAGCCCTATTGGTATAGGATTTTGTAAAATTTTGTTTTTTATTCATCATTAGATGATCATGTGATTTTACCCTTTAGTATATTAATATGGTGGAGTACATTTATTTATTTTTATGTCTTGGTCCATTTTTGCACCCAGTGAAAAGTTACACTTGATCCTAGTGTGTAGTTCTTTTAATGGACTATTGAATTCAGATTGCTAGTATTAGACGTTAATATTTATTAAGGATATTAGTCTGTAGTTTTATTTTCTTGGAGTGTCTGGCATCATGAAATGAGTCTAGTATCATGAAATGAGTTTGAAAGTGTTCCTCTTTTTCATTTTTTTGGCAAGAGCTTGGGAGTGGTTGATGTTAACTCTTTTTAAATCCTTTATTTTTATTTTTTATTAATACATGTTTGTAGTATATGTTATTTACATTCCATTGATACATGGACATAATGTATCTGAATTCCTTTTTTTCATCCCTTTCCCTTCCTTTCTTCCCCCTTCCATCCATTTCTTGATCCCTATTCTTTTTCATTTTTGTATATTTTTTGTGGGGAATTGGTATATGTACCTAATACATCTTTTTTGAATTCTTTCTATTTATTTATTTTTATTTTAAAGAGAAAAGAACAAAAAACAAAAACAAAGACAAAAAAACAACACAAAAACAATAAAGATGATACACAGTTTCAAAACAAGATGATAGGAAATTAACAATGGTTATTGTATATTGCTATCTTCAAAGTAGTTGCTCGGATTGCCAGGTATAGGTATTCAAGATTGATCAAACAATTAAACATTAACTGTTCCTTTCAAAAAAGCAATAGAAATTAGTAGTCAATTATCTTAGCTATCTTGTGTGTGTACCTGTCATCTATCCATCTATCATCTATGTCTGTATATCCCTTTCTCTCCTTTCTCCTCTCCTTCATCCCAGTTGTTCTTTCCTATTGAGCAGTTTCTTTCCCTTTCACAATATCTATTGTATCTTTCAGATTTTATTTACTCTTTCAGGTTCTTACACATAACACATCTTAGTCCTTTTTCTTCATACCCTTTCATGCTTCTCCCTCCCCCTTCTTTCCACCTCTTGATCCCTTTCCCACCTGGGAAGAATGTATATCCCTGCTTCGTATTGTCTGTCTTTTATTTTGCTATTTACTTTTGAATTCCTCATATGGCAGAAAGCATATGATATTTAAGCGTGTGTGTCTGATTTATTCCAGTTGATGTTATGGTCTCAAGGTGCGCACATTTGCTGATGAATTACTCAGTTTCACCTTTCTTCATGGAGGAGTGGTACTCCCTGTGTTTAGTACATTTTCCTTATCCATTCATCTGTTAATAAACATATATTCCACTTCCCAGATTTGACTATTATGAATTGTGTGGCTATACGAACAAGTATGGATATATTTTTGTGATTTGACATGATCTCATTTGTTGATTCTTCATGCTATTTTCTGTGTAGCCATAATTCTATTCAGGAAGTCCTCACCTTGACTCTGGATATAATTCTTTTTAAAATCTTTGATAGAAATTTCCAATGAAAATACCTGGTTTGTGTTTTTCTTTGCAGAGTTCTTGACTAAGGATTCAATGTACATATTAGTGACAGATCTTTTCAGAATTTCTATTTAGTCATGTGAGTTTGGAAGAGTGTATGTTTCTAGGAATGTATCTATTTCTTCTAGGTTATCTAATTTATTGGGATATGATTGTTAATAGTAGTCTCTTACAATCCTTTTTATGTCTGTCGTCAGTTGTACTATTTCCTTTTTGTTTCTGACTTTAGTTATTTAAGTCTCTGTCCATTTTTCTGAGTTAATCTAGCTAAGGAATTTTCAATTTTGTTGTTCTTTAAAAAATAACTCTTCCTTGATTTCTTTAATTGTTTTTCTATTCTTAATCAAAAACATAGGTTTTTTTTATTTTTAAAAAAATAAAAGCACAAAAACATATTAAAAAACAGACACAAAGTAGCATAAAAATATTACAATCAAAACTGATCTACAGACAAGGTGACATGGACTCAACAGTGGTTGTTGATTTACCTATTGATATCTTTGAAGTATATACATATATATATATATGAACCCAGATACGGACATGCAAAATTGGTCAGACAATTAATCCTCTCAACAACAGAAAAACACAAAAAACAAAAAAACCAAAGACAAAAAAAAAAACCCACCAATAGTTGCTGCTTTGCATATTGATATCTTCGAAGTGTGTATTCAGGATAACACATACAGACATACAAGATTGATCAAATAACCCGTCGACAATTATTCCTTAGCATTAAGTGATATAAGACAATAGTAGAACCATGTCAGCCCTCCTGCATATATGTATATTCATATATACATACATACATTTTTGTCTCTTTCTTTTCTCCTTTCCCTCATCCCATCTGTTCTTTGTTTTTGAACAGATTTCCTTCATGTCTCTTAGTTTATATTCCCACCCTCAGGTTCTTACACCAGTGATACAATACGTTGCCTGCACATGTACCGCTGATTTATTACACTTATGAGTATGGACTCCAGTTTTGACCACTTGCCTACAAAGTCCCCAAAACTGTCTTTCTTTATAGTTGAATAATATTCCATTATATAAAAATGCCACAATTTTTTAATCCAGTCTTCTGTGGATGGACACTTCGGTTACTTCCACATTTTAGCTATTACAAATTGTGCTGCTATAAACATGGGTGGACATATATCAGAGTGATATGATATTTTCAGATCTTCTCGGAAAATACCCAGAAGAGGAATAGCTGTTTTTTTTTTTTTTTTTGCGGTAGAAATAGCTGGTTTGAATGGAATCTCTAGACCTAGTTTGCTGAGAAATCTCCAAACGGCTCTCCACAGTGGTTGCACCAGTCTGCATTCCCACCAGCAGTGTAATAGAGTCCCTATTTCTCCACAGCCTCGCCAGCATCTGTTATTGGATGACTTTTTCATACTGGCCAGTCTTACTGGGGTGAGGTGAAATCTCGATGTTGTTTTTATTTGCATTTCTCGA